>JAOEHI010042281.1:30054-53198 GCA_025447815.1 Percopsis transmontana
AATTAATAGCTTCTTTCTGACTTGGCCCAGTGTGAAATTGACCAAAAGTGAAATAATTCTCTTAAGAAGATGCCTTTTAGAAGGTCATTTTTGTATTTAAAGGTCATGTTAATAAGCTTAATTTCTTTCTTACTTCCAAAACGCTTGCATATCTATTATCAGTCATTAAGTAGAAAACAAACTTTTTTAATTTTACGGGTATTGTGACATTTTAAAGGACTGATTTTTGCACATATTCTGTAATATATGAAACCTTTGTTTCTTATAACAAATAAAATGAACGCTCCAGAGGCTCAGGTGATTTACGACGGCCTAGAATTTTTTTGTGTTATTATTTTGCTCCACCCCTCAACCAAGCGAATAATGCATGGTCAAATGAAGTAATCATTTTTTACTGGAGACATCACTCAAAGGAAGATTGCAGCTAGGTATATCACTTCCCACCATATGGTCACGGTTGTCAAGCATGGGCCAATCAGAGAGCAGAAATTTGCCACAGTATCCCTCGTTTTGATTAAATAGTTCCAAGGGCAGCTCTGGCACAGAGACAAGCTGTTTGACTGGTCTGATACTCATCTCCAAACCACAGATTGGAGGTGGTGGAAGAAAAGCTATGTGTAACTCACTGGATTCACAATGTTATTCTTTCCTGTTTTTCCCCACTGTATAATTCTCTATTATTTTAGTATAATGAATATAGAGCATTTCAATGTTATTCTCAGCATGAAATGTATAGACAGACGGTATGGATCTATTTCTGAGGTGATAAGAATTAAGAGCTAGGCAGAGAAATACAAATAAAAAACGACAATGTACAATACCAAATGACTTTGATATGCTAGAATAACATCTGTGTAAATAATCTATATCCTATACATTGCTTTTATAACGAGACAAAATGCATACTTGGTGGCAGTGGTTTATCTCATTTTATATAACCTAGATTATTTATATTATATACAGTTTGTAAACCATACTGGGCTGCAACTATCGATTATTTTGATAACGCCATAACATTAATTGCCTGTTAAGACGCTAACCAGGTTAACAAGATGCAAACAGTAGCAAATGCAAACAGACTTATTTATTTCCATGTAAATAGCACAATGCTCGCACAATGCAACACCAGCCACCAACACCACTGCTGGAGTGAATTACGTTGCGTGAAATGAAGAGAAACCCACCGCAAGGCAGTCTTGCGTAAATTACTTATAGCGTAACGAACGTGAATAATGTAAAACCAAGAAATCTGAGTAAAAAGAAACGAAATTCACTATATCTATAATGGCTCCTATGCCCATGTTAGAAAGCAAGTAATTATTAAAGTTGAAGAATTCCGAACAGCGTGCTTGACGTAGACCAACTAATAGATTTTCTTGAGCTCACCATTTATAGGATTAGGCCAGCATTTTAATATAACTTTTTTTTAAATATTTTTCTTATTGTCAACATAACCTACGAAAAACCCACCAACAATGTTTTTCCCACTATTGTCCATTTAGCTAACGTCAGATATACTGTAACTCTTACCTTTGCTTCCAAAGAACTCCATAGCTGTCCAAATAACTACTGAAATAAGCTGTCCTGTTGCTTTGGTCAACACAATTCATCGTTACTACAACGCCATTATGGTTTTTATAAAGTGACAGGGGCTAACTTTGTCCTCACTGTCTTCTTTACACTCAAGTCTACCTGAAAGCTAATAACTTTCACTTCATAAAGTGGTTTCAGGTTAAGCTACATTGACCTGGTTGTTTGGACTACAATGGAATTCTGTGGATTCTAAGATACTGTATATTATGTTGGCTAGATTGAAATGCTTGTCAGTAGGAGAAAATGAACGTTGGACTTTCTGTAGACTATGTTGTTGTGTTGGCTTGCTGCGTTTGTTCGTGAACGCAACGCAAGAGTTGTGCAGCAGTCGCAACCCGATTCTAAAATCAGCATTTACGTGAGTTTTCTTCATAACGTCTCCAAACGAAGCCCACATCTAGATTTTTGATTCTGCAGTCAGAGCAGCTACAACATGTCTGACCTGCCAGTATGTCCCTACTGAATTATAATGCCCTACCTGATAACCATGCCCAGAAGGCCTCCTTCACCACCAATTACCAACAGCTGGGTCTTGGGTAGCTGCCATGACACAAACCTTCCAATCACAGCTCCAAAAGCAACTTTCAACAGATACGATAAACACATAATGATAAGATAAACTAATAATATTAAGATTAAGGTAGGCAAGGTATACCTTTAATCAGATGTTATTGATTAAAATCCACCCTGGTACTTCGGCCATCGATCTTTCAACCTTATAGCACCAAAAATGCTGTAAATGTAAATGTTATTGCAAATGTGGACAGATAAAAATACTAAATATACTCAGCTATAAACAAAATGAAGTAAGAGTTACGATACAGTTGGTATTACCTTTGTAATTAAAAGAGCCCTAAAGCCTTAACAGGTGGTTTGTGATCATTTGGCTGATTAGACTTCTGACTGGGCATGTATTTATATTTACCACATGAATGACATCTCCCTGACTCTTCTATAGGCCTACAGTATGTCATTTTGTGGCACCATTTAGATTTTACAGCCGACTTCTTCATTTGGATACAGGCAGTGCAAATTGCAGCATACAGGACAATCTGCTTTCAACATTAGAAGTGCTCTAATTCGCCCTGGGGGTTTCCCAAAACATGTAATGTGCGAATAGGGAAGTTGGCTACCATCTAAAGTAATTCCAGGTTTACACCAATCGTACATCAAATGCCAGATTTACACCAATGCTACAATGGCAGTGGAATGACGCGCACTTTTAGTTTCTTGTTTACACTGGAGTCTATTGGACACAGACCCAAAAGTGCATTACACCCAATGCTTAATTTGTATATTAAGAACTGACGGATCAAACGCACCATGACACCAATACGAAGTTTTAAATGGGATCGTGTGCTGATATATGACTATAAACATAGGCTAACTTTGTCACAATACATTTAATTTACATATTACACACACTGAATTTAGTGCCACAGGGGCAAAAAAAAACAGATCACTCACCGAGCCTAATCCTCAAGAAAAGCCCACAACTTTTGAAATCCATCCTTGCCTTCCCCCCTACTGCGGACATTACTCCGTGTGTCAGTGCCTTCTCTATGGCCTTTATCGATCCAGACCAAGACCAAACGTAAGGCTCGGGTTTGAACTTGTTCAGCGGTGGTCCAAGAAGACTTAAAAGGGGAAATTCAGAAATTGTCGCTGTGCGAAGCGAGGCGCGCCGCGGCGTACATATCAAGTTTATTTGAGAGAAGCCTCGTTCACATTCCGTGTTGGAGGTAGCCTACAGTATTGAAACTCGGGGATTGACGATCCTCACGGGCCTAAACTTTACTCTCTCCAGATAACGCTTCTGCGTCTTCAGGACATCAGCGTTGTAGATGGGTGCAATTTCACATTCTCTCGATCTATTTTATTCTGACACAGCATCGTCTTAAAAAAACGAAAATAAAGTTGACTGTATTTTTAGCATTTTAATGTTAATGTGATGATCGGCTGGTTTCAGCGCACGCTGCCGTTCTCTCCTGACGGCTGCGCACCTGTGCCGTGTGCAGCCTTTCCCACACACCTGTGGACAATTAGCGCCTGTTACGCTCTGGTCTTGTGTTAAACTGTAGCCAATTTGTGGATTATAATCATAATGGTCATGTGAAAATGCGGGAAATTGAAATTCTAAAAATGTTCTTGTAACTTGGTGAACTCTATCGGTAAAAAGTAGAAAATGTCTTCTGTAAATTAGTATTTCCTCAAATATATAGGCTACATATTGTGTATATGTAGCCTATACATTTTTAATAAATACAAAAAATATAGTTAAAAAGCTATGACTATTCAGGAATTGTTTTGCTTGTATAGGATTAGCAACAAAATGACCGTTCATGTACACTTTTATTAATATTATATACAGTAGGCTATAGATAAAATAGCCTACTATAATAATAATTATATATTATTCTTCAAAATATAGTGATGATGTTATGTGAGGACCCCAGACCCACCAATGCTAGCTACATCCTTCCAAATCTGATGGATTTTCCAGATTAGCATTGCAGCTGAATCTGAGGCTAAATTCAATTATTAAAGCCTGCATTTTGGGTAGCCTATGTGAATTCACAACCCTGTAAAAACCTTGGTTAATATTTTAGATCAGATAAGTAGTGTCAGCTTGAGAGAGCTTAGGGGTTCACACAATGAATATTACTGAAAATCAGTATTGGGAAGAGAATAATCGAGGGGTACTGTAGGCCTACAGCATCATATCTGAGAAACCGTGATGTTTAAATGGACTGCCTATAGGATTACCAGTAGCCTCAGCAGATGTTCATTTCCAAAACACATGTCAAGGCATAAGTCTGGTGTAAACACAACCAGTGGACAGAATTTATCAGTTTTGGAGCAGGCTTCATATTTACAGCCCCTAAGCAGTTAAGCTGCGAATGTCTGCGGCATGGGCCTATCCAAACACTGAATTCACCTTGGCGTGCCTGAGAGCACATTTCCTTAAACAAATACTGTAATTTTATTAAATATATCCTGTAGGTTAGACTTCAACCTAGCACAGAAGCAGCAGAACGAAGAGGTTATCAACAGGTAGAATTATCACATCTGTAGGCAGCATTTAAGGTGTGTGTGTGTGTGTGTGTTGTATGCGTGTGCAGGTCTGTGTGAGTGTGTGTGCAGGTGCTTAAAGACTCCCATCTGTTTGCACTCAAGTGAATGACTAGAAATACCTTTATCTTTTGACAGCTAGCAGCGCGGCGCACCAGCTGAGCCTCAAAAACACGTATTTGGGTCTAAATATTGGTTTGGAACTCTTGACAACTCTTGTGTGAAGTTGTTGAACTGTGAATAGGCCCTCTAATACTGCATTGCAACTGCCCCCTGCAGGTTAAACATGTGCTATTGCAATTTTTGGAGGTCACCCAATGGGTGCAGGACTCACTGAAAAGGAGTAGGAATTGATTGGGAAACAAATCTGCCTCATGTTATTGTCAATGTTCTCATCACCATCACCATTATGTATATAAAGATAGCAATTAAGTTAGCATGTGCACTTTATGTAGTTTACTGTCTTCATGATATTTCATGATGTACCTTGGTCCGTGAGAAACGACATTTGTATAGACATGAATGTCAATAAAATTGACATAATATTAATATAATATTTGTCTATATAACTCGGGGGGTGAGGGGGTCCATCCACTTCAACAGATTTAATTGTATCTAATCAATGAATAGGATTTCTATTAAAAAATATTATATTTTCTTTTGATATAAGTTTGCCACCTCCTAATTAACTTCAGAGAATAACTCGTGATTTCTGATAAATCATGACTTGTTCTTAATCATTAAAATATTCTATTTCAGGGTCTTTGCAACTCACTGTAAATGTGCTCAGTTGAGACGATAGTGATGTTAATGTAAACGTAATTTACTGTAGCAGTTAGAGACAGTTCAGAATAGCGGGTGATTAAACATACATGTTTACGTCCAACATAAAACGCATTTCTAAAAGGAAATATTCAGCATCAAAGATGCTTTTTTTTCATTTGCATGTCTAGAATCTTTCCTTCTAGTGAAACCGCCTTGTTATCCCACGCTTACCCTACTTGACTCTGAAAAGCAGATGGGTGTCAGTGATTGATGTTACATACACCTGTTCTATATTCAGAGAGTATTTTCCCCTCAAACATAATTGCAAACATACCACATTTTTTTAGACTTTCAGCGTAGGCACAAAAAAAAAAAGCTGATATTTCAATTTTGTGGGAAATTTTGTCATAATTGGTTTTCAAATACCTAAGATACCTCACACATTAATATAGCATATAGGGTGCGGTATAACAGTGTTTTGATGTTTGAAACATAATCATGTGTAGAAGCTGACCTCATTCAGTACACTGAGTTCATATGTACTACATATGACTTTCCAGTTGGCTGCCAGGAACATGACATCAAGTTCTCTTCAAAGCTGCTGACCACTGCGAACTTTGAAATAAGTATTTTGTAGAGAGCTGTGTTGTATACCAGCCTTCCCCATTCAGAAGGCTCTAACTGGATCTAGACGATGAATGGAAATTGCTTCAAGGCCTCATGGTCTGTTCTGCCTTAATACTGGTGTCAGGACAAATACACTGTGCTGCCAATCTCAACATCTGTGAGGAGTGTGGTGAGTTGAATGCATGCGTAGTCGGAAAACACAAGCACACAAAGCCGGTGTCAAAGCGAGCTTACGCTCTTGCGTCTTTAATCATATATTTGAAAGTAAGGTTCTCCACAAAAAAGGTACGCTACAGAGAGACAAACCCACAGTGCTAAACCCCAACCTCCCCACCTGCTGTATATATATGATATCCCCTTCGCACAGGTGCACCGAATGAGTGGTTAGTAATTAACAGTGATGAAATCCCAGTGTGCTGCAGGGTTGCATTGGGGTGATTGCTGCCGGCCGTCAGACCGCACGCCGCCGAGATACAACGGGAGGGAAGGGGCGCCCCCGGATGTTGCAAAATCAGAACAATTTTTCAGCTAAGGTTTTCATGCAGGCTTAGTGGTTGTTGCTTGTGCTCTCAGACCCAGACTTTTCTTTGTTGTGACAAATGTCAACAATGGTTTGTATGTTGGTGACACTTAATAATCTCACTTAAAGATCCACTAAGCAGTTTACCCCAAAAAACAGAGGTTGTTGGACGAAGCTTATGCAAGCAAAGGCTTGGTGCAAAAACGGTTTATTCATTTAAGCCAGCAAACTGTAATTCCGTCATTCACCGTCCAAGTTATGTTGTATAATCTTCTGTACCTACTTGTATCTTAATCTCCTAGTACATGCCATTTTGTTGTTTTTCATATAGAGAGAAGCTGAAAGAAAGCACACACACATCACAGGTGGAGAGCAACACCTCAGGAATATGCTGTAGATGTATTCAGTATAATTGCATTTATTTGTTTGTTTGCATCAAGTCCATGTGAATTTCAGTATCCCTGAAAATAAATGGTGCCACCTCCAATAAATGTGCAATTCACTAATATACAACACACTAGTGCAGTTATACAGCTTTATTTATAGTATATTTCATAATTACAACCCACTTTCAAGAAACAGAGATATAATTCAAGAATTAAAACAATTCGTAATAATTTATTAAACTTGAAATTGAAAAAATATATAATTTAAAGCTTTGGAGGCTCATATTTCTATATAAATGATGTGCCATTAATTGGTTGTAAAACTATGGAGGTTTTGGGAATAATTCTACTGCATAATATACAGTGCTAAACATAACGTGATGTAACATATTATAGACACCTGCCTGGGGCCCTGTAGAAGGGGGTGAGTGAGTGACGACCAGGCTTTCAGTTCATAATGACGCAACATTCAACATCATCTCAAAATCGAACCCCCCAACAATGTAATGTTCTTGCAAGTCAGTCAGACGGGCCCCATGGGACTTTTTGCCTGGGGCCCCACCAACTTCTACAATTGCTACTGAATGCATGCACATTACACAGTGTGACTAGCCTGAGAGTGGATCGTGGAATTTATAGCCAACTGTGGCGATAGCAATGGGGCAAAGAACAGTATTCATTTGAGTGTCTGCATTTGGTTTACAATCACAGAAGCCAGATAGCTGGTGTCTACTTAACCTACAGTATTACACCTGCAGTTTACAGACACAGCTGTCAGTTGGATTGTTGTCACAACACTTATCCATTGCTTGCAGTCCAGCCCTTTATATACCTTAACTATATACAATAACTTATATTGTATACCTATAATATAACTTATAGCTTTAACACCAGCTCTGCATGCTGGCAGAATCTCTCCCTAATTTTGCAGATATGGCTTCCCATAAATTGCTTGTCATTGCACAGCAGTAAGCTGATATGTCACAAATGAACTATTGTCACCCCAGATGAAGCACTTAGTCATGAGGTTTCACGTTTATTTAAGTAGCCCTTTGATTAGTGTCTCAGAGGGCTTTACCATCTCATATAACCATACTATATCATACTACGAGCACCTTTACACCAGCCTATATGGCAGGGGGGAGGAAACCCATTGAAATTACCACATAATTTTGTTCATGTGTCATTTACTTTGACATGGTACGCTATTCTCTAAATATGTATTCTGTGTCATTCTGTGTTACCCACCACCACATTAATTTTGCTAGATTTTGTTAGCTACAGGTCTCAGGGAGAGAGCAATCATGTAGGGTTTGGAAAATTTGATCGGATATTCATATACATGGACATTCAAAGCGAACGATTAGAAAAAACCTCCTAAAAATGTACATGGAATGTTTTCATCATTACCATTACGCTAATATATTTGTCTATTTATTTTTGGTAAATATTTGTAGGGTGTGTGTTTGGGGGAAGGTTGACTGTTTCGGATAAAACCTAAAACTAGCCATAATAATAATAGAATATTATATCAATAATAACAATTATGCCTGAAAATATTATTAATATATCAAGCATTTTTTCAGGGGGGGTAATAAGGGTGATAAATATTCTATCTAGATAGATCTGACAAGGTACCTGGGTTTTAAGGAGCCTAGCCCATCTGCATGCTCAAGTGGACACATATAACTGGCATATAATTATGAAGCAAGGATATAGCAACCTTGCCTGGGAGTGTGTATGATGTGAAACTTGTGAAAGTCAAACGGCTACTTATGAGTTGAAGGTGCATGCCAGATGACATGAAAAATCTGCTTTGCTGGCCTAAGGGCATGCAAAGCGTGTTGACGGGGGGAGACTGGAAGCTGCGGAGCTGTGCATGACGACTCACCTCCCCATGACTTGGACGTCAAGGGCGACCTCCAGACAATGGTCATACATTTGGACAACCTCTCTGAAGCTGTGAGGCGACGTGTCAGGGAAAGCGAAGGTGGAGAGAGAACGTAACAGAAAGCCAGCCAGAGTTTTTTCACTGATTTCTGATTCGAGGTTGCTTATGTACAATAATTCAGACCGGTAAAATGGACGCATAGAAAGTTATTGTTTTACTAGTTGCGTACTTGTAGAGCTTTTGTACATATGAAACTGATTTACACGCTTTACTATGTTTTTGACTCAACTAAGATAGAGGCTACATTGATGAGAGAGCTGCTGGGTGTTGAAAATATGATGATAAAGTTAGAAAGTTTACGTTCATTTTTAAGTGGCTTTAATTATAATGTGTGCCCATACATCACCTTTACCATGCAAGGTGAGGTTTTCAGAAGAGGATTGGGGGGGGTAATGCATATAAAAATCACAAATGTCTTGGTAATCATGGTCTAATCATATTACAAAGTAATTACAAAGCAATTATAACCCCTTTCCTTTCTAAATTGAGCACATTTATTGTGTAGGGTACATATGGGTTGATTAAAATTATACATTATGATGATTTGAGTGAGGAAATGTTATAAAGTGTAATGCTTTGTCCGATTCCCGTGTATTTGCATGAAATATATTCTAATGAGTTTCATTCAGTTTGATTTAATTTGCTTATAAATTTATTTTCTGTTCCCACTTGTTCCCAAAGTGTGGTTGTAGTGCTGCAAAAGAAATACATTTTGTATTATAGTATGGACAGAACCTGCAGGGAAGCTTGACAACTGCAGGCCTGCATTAATTTGTGAAATCTTTCAGATATCCTAGATTTATTTTGACAACGACATCTATACCTGTATGCTGAAGTAATCATATTTAAGCAATATCTTACTGTGCATTTTATGGAAATATGTCCATTTCAACTGAATGAAAGCCTTTAGAAAACAAACTACCTATTCCACGATTAGATATTGCAAAAGGAAATACTGTTACATTTGATGATCTTCTGGCAATGTTTGGACATTATTAAAGATAAAAAGATTAAGGATATAACTAAATTCAATATAATTTTCATGGCCTCTTAAAAGTCATCTTGTGCCTGTTGAGAACAGGACAAACATCTCCCCTGTATGAAAAAGCATTATGTTTAAAAGTGCACTTGTTATTTGTCAAATCAAATTGGATTTGGTTGGCAGTTTAATTAGGCAAGATATTTAAATAGCACATGGTTACGCCGCAAAAAGTGAACAATAATTGAGCCTTCCTCTTGGTAATGATTAACATCCTGTAGCTTTCACTGGTCTCATTGTTTGTTAACAGGACAACTACATGCATCGTTTACTGCACCAAATTCTCCCTTGTGGAACTAATCTGAGACTATTTTGAATGAATCCCCAAAACTTATTTTATTGCTTTTCATAAGCTTCGCCTTAAACACATTCCCACACCTGGGTTTGAAGCTGAATGTGAATACCAGAAAAGCCATTATTCAACTATAAACTGTGCACCTAATTAAGGTGATAAAGTGAATTATCCCTCTCTAGCAAATTTAAATATAGTTGGGTGCTGTCTAAGGCTCACATTGATGGAAAAAAGAAAAATAGTGCATTAAAATAATTTAGAACCCCACTTTCAATAAAGACTTTCAGAGAGGAAAGTGAAGTGAATAGTCCATGGCCTCTAAACCTCTTTTTTACACTGTAAAGCAAGGTCTTTAATTGTGCTCTGTAGTGTATAATTTATTTCACGGTAGAAATAGAACAAGCTATAGCAAGTTGTAACAAGCTATAACAATTTCTAATGGGTGTAATGTAATATTTACATTTGATACATTGTTACGTGTATCATTATACCTTTTCAAATGCTTATTCATTCTACATAGTAAAAAAAAGATACTGTTTCAAACTAGCATTGAAAACTAAAAGTCAACAGTAGATAGTACCAGTTTTTGAAATTATTTAACTTGTCTATTTCATAGTTTGTGGTGATCTCAAACCAAAGGAATCTAACGCAACCCAGGGCTTTCACATCACACATCTAAGTCTGTGTTTTGTGTGTCATGTCAAGATGTGAGCATAATTAATCCAAAATGCTCGTTAATATGCACTTACTGTAGAGGACAGAAACCCTTTTCGTTGATAGAAGGGATAATTCTTGTAATGATCCAGTCTCAAAAGCACTGCCGTATCCCACTGTGACTCCACAATAGTTGCTTAGGAACCACTACCTTCTACCATTGGAGGCCCCATTACGGGAGCTCCCTGAATGACATTATTTATTTCACGTTCCTGGAGCCTGGAGGCTTTAATGTTTCAATGTGCTGTTCACCTCCCACTGTTTTAACGTTTTTGTCACAAGGTTATTAGCAGCGTTTGGCAAACAGTTGTTTACTTTGGTCCCTAAACGTAGGAAATCCAGATGGGTCCTCTGTAGGGGATTCATTTGGCAAATGGTGATCATTTCACTTTATAATCCAGTTCATGCATGATTTACATCCTTTGTGTGTACTTGCCCTTCTATATTAGGTCATCTTGGAATAAAAATGCTGCTAGTTGTGTAACCCTGTGTATTGTACCGGAAAGATGAGTGGAAGTTGATGCAGGGCTAATGAAAGTGAGTCTCTTAAAACCGACATTAGACGTAAAATTTGTGGTGGTCACTAGGGGTGTAACGGTTCTGAAACCGCGACACACACGACACACACGACACACACACATTTTTCATTTCACAATTGGCACTGGGACCGTGGAGACTTTTTCTATAGAGCTACATCAAAACACAACGCCAAGTGACGTAGCCTATAGGCTACAAAATGAAGTTCTCGATGATATGAGGGGTTTGAGGCAACGAGTCTTTTGCCTTCCCATTGTATTCTCAAACTAAACAATGTGAAATAATATCAAACTTTAGTCACAAACATAGCAAGGTGTATCTTAAGTGTCATTTCGCTGAGACATGCAAAGCGCAGCAGCGCACACAAATGTCAGCGTTTAAAATAAGGAAGGAGGCTGCGACTGGTTCTCGCATACAATATAGTCTCTGAGTCTTGGTCGGTTGATTTGGTCAATGTCTACCCATCTACCTGAACCAACACCAGACTCGTTACATTACAAGTTCTGTAGCATTTCAAAAGCCTCTTGGGAGTTAGTCTTGCTTTGTCTGCTTGCCATCGTATAACTTCCCTGTCTTTAAAATGAAGTTACAAGCTAACTCGGACCGTGCACAAGCAATTACCAAGGAAATCAGGGTTTTCATGGTACTGGCTATGCGCCCTTTTTCAGTTTTCAGTGAAAACAATGGATTCCACGGATTCAAATTGTTGGTGATTTAATTAAACCAAGACATTTTCCCATTTTTTTCTTATTCACAAAATAAAAAATGCATACTAACAGTTTACCTGGTGAAAAAAAAGATGACTAGAGGAGTCAATCTGTAATGCAGTTACTATTTAGCTATGACTTTGATTTGGCGCTATTGTATTCCTCTGTGGCACACGTGCTGTGACGTTGGGGACGGGTATCTTTATTCACTTAGGGGGGTTTGTCGTTTAATGTTTCCCATACAGATAAAATACACTGTACTACTAGCTAATAACAAAGGCAAAATCATCATTGTGAAAAATAGGTAAATCTGTTTTTTCTTTTACTTGGTTCACCTGTTTTGGTTAAATACCTTTTTCAATCGACACATAAAGAAAATCTTTCAATGTTTCTCTTCCATTTTACAGTGATGAAAAAGTTGCAAGTAGGAGAACAATTTCACAATATTGCCGTTGAGATAATTTCACAGATCTGCCTCTCTTCAAACTCCGAATTGTATTAATATTTAATCGTATTATAAATTGAATGAGGAATACAATTATCTAAGTAAATATACCTGTCCTATCAAGCAAGAAATTGAGAAAATCCCCCAGCAAGCAGCTTTCCTCTCAAGGTGAGATTTAGGAAATTAATGTATAAACTTGGGAAAGATTTGCAGTGGGGTAATCCACGTTTCTATTCATTTCTATTCAGCCCCAGTATGTCAATTCAAAGTGAATCTATAGAGATGGTGCAGAGCTATTCCTCAAACCTCTAATTAACATTTTCCTTCTGGTTATAAACATTGTTTATAATGGTTAAACAGACAATGCTTCACACAAGCACTATTTACTGAATTTACTTAACAAGTGATAATAATACACTATTCATATTGATGTATTTTTTTTCACAGAGCTAAGAAGATGGTTCCACTTCCTAAATCCCAGTTTAAAAAGTTACCTGAATCCGGTGTAAAATTACTCTTTATCGAGGCTTTTGGGGGTACGCAGAGCACTGCCATGAGCTGTCCAGTCCTCAGCTTGTCAAAAAAAAGTGTGCCAGGGCTTGGCTACTGTCTGTAGAAAGTTCAAGTGACTCCCAAGAGACGAGAGGGAAGAGCAGTGTATAAACTGCATGTTGGGGACATTGCTTCCTGGCTGCACTGAAATACGAGAGAGAGAGAGAGAGAGAGAGAGAGAGAGAGAGAGAGAGAGAGACAAGAGACAGAGAGAGAGAGAGAGAGACAAGAGACAGAGAGAGAGAGAGACTGCTCTTCTTTACTGCCGCTTCACGGCTTAGGCTCCACCTTATCCTCTGTATTACATAAAACACTATGGCTAGAATGCAATAGTGGTGGTAAAGAAATCTTGCAAGAAACGCATCTATGCGCCATAAAAAGCCATATTTGACGTGCATACCTACAGTAGATGCATGTCCAGTGTTTCTATCTGTAGCTGTTTGATTGTTTGTTTGTGCTTTCTGTGTTTGGCTGCATATCTGAGTGTGTACATATGACAAGATATGTAACAGACAAAAACAGAGAGGGGGAGTGAGAGTGATATGGCCCCCCACAAATCCTGCTTTCAATTTCTTCCATCTATGCCTTATTGTCTTACTGAAACACCCACTCTGCATCTCTCTGTCTCTCCCTTTGTGAGGAAGAGACAGAGAACTGGTGCATTTAAAGCTTTCTGTATATCCCTGCTAGAGGTCTTTGTTTGTTGGGTTGGTATAGGGCTAGGTCGACGCACCAAAGCACTCAATTTGTATTTTTGTAAAGGTGGCAAATACAATAGAAAAAATCGTATCAATCCTAAAGTGTGCAGAGATTGCAGAGTAAATGTTTATTTTTTTTTTCGTTCCTTTAGATTCTTCCTGGTTGGCTTAGGCTGCTCCCATCAGCCCCTCACTCTAATCGGTGAGTATCTGGCATGCACTCCACACTAAATTGCTGTTTATTCTTTTCTGTTGATGTCAAAGCCCCAGTTTGGCTCTGAATGCTACCTGGGGAATGAGTGCCCTCAGGATGCTCAGCTCTGGTGCTGACACAACAGTATTCCTGAAAGAACTGCTGCTTGATTTTAACCAAGCAAACTGTCACAGTAATTGTGAAGATTTATATCAATGGGAAAGAGCTGACTAGGTCCCACAGCTATCAGATCTGACAGACTTAACATGTGCTCAAATGTTGCCTGCCACACTAAAGGCTTGCAGCTTGACCAATTTTTGCACGAAGCCTCGTCCTCAGATGGTATTGACCCAGTTCACACTCTCCCTTCTATACATGTTGAGATTGACGTGCAACTTTTAGCTGCCAAAATTGCGCTAGCCATAAACTGGAATTAATAACTGCTTTTGCTTTGTGTATTGCTTTTATATGCTAACAAGTGCTTTGGTGCAAATGTAAAGTTTATGTTTCGTAGCTGGTTTGTATATTAGGCCATTCTTTCAAGAAATGTAAGCAGAGCATGAATCATAAAAAGAAATACAGACGTGAATGAATGAATAAATGAATTAATTAATGACCAAACAAACAAACAATATAATAATCTCTACTGTATAGCCTACCAATACAATTTACAATTTACAATGACCCAAATTATATTTTTTACTGTCTTTAGCTTTCAAATATGTTAGACTAAATAAGTAGTGTGCCATCCCTGGCCACAAGGAGGCAGACTGATGCAAAGGGTGATCCCCGCACCACAACCAAACTCAAGTGCTCACTTAGAATTTGAATCAGTGTTTCGCGGTCAGTCCATAGACCTAATAGACATAAAGTTATCAGCTTCTTGCTCATGCGCAGTCCATCCACAAGGCTGAAGAATGGAGGATAACCCTATATATTGTTGCAACACTCTTAGAAATAACCAAGGACACTGTAAGTGACGTGTGATAGCTGAAGAAAATGGTGAAACCTTTAACTGATTTTTGAATGGGTACGAATTGCGAGTTGATTCTTCCGGGTGCAGTACCACCAGTCGCCACAACACGCTGCTTAAAGTCTCGAGTCAGAGCCTTCCCCCTTGCTTCAGTCACCTGCCACAAATCTTTCTTTTAAAAAGGAACTACGTTAGTACGTTTAGTCGGAGTCGTACCGCCTTTGTGTTTTAATACGTATTATTGATTGATTGTGAGTGCAAAAAAAACAACATGCGCATGGATTGTGTGGTAGGCTACCTCTCACCCACCTTACCCAAACGTTGCCCCCAGTGTGTGTAGGCTATAGACACTGCTCTTTTACTGTAACTCCGACAATATAATATTATCAGACAGACTTATTATGTGGTTATGTGTTGTGAAACAGGTTCTGTCACTGGGTGGTGAAAAAAAATCCTGTTTTAGGTAATTATGTTGTTATGGCGTTCAACTTCTTCCCATATCTAGCAGAGCATTTTCCCTCTTTGCTCCGACCCTATTAGTCTTATTTCTACACAATGCAGCACACTGTTTGTTCTGCTGTGAGCATTTATTGACTGGGAGACAAAAGCAATAAGGTAGAACGTCTTATTTCTATTATTAAATGTGTCTGAAAAAGTGGTTCGAGAACTAGTATAACTAAATGTATTTTTTATACATTTTCTTTCTGGCATAGGCTGCGCTCTTGAAGATCCCATTCATGCATTCTGTTTTATTCATGACAAAATGGTTAGGAAATATTAGGAAAGCAGTGGACCCAGTGTTTTCATGCACAAGCAGTAGCCTATGTAATTTATCCAACTGGGAGCCTGTCCAAGGTTTGAATCCCTCTTTCATTTTTTTTTCACATTTTGAAATTAGAGCACAGTAGTGCAAGAGGCATCTGTCTGGCTTATAATGGGTATCACAAATGTTTCAGTGATTCCATTCCGTCTGAAAATGTCCCTCCCCTTCAGCACACTCCCAAATTACCAACAGAACTAAGCTGAGGTTCTTTACCTTCCAGAAGATCAGTATTTTCCCCAGCTAGGAGGAGAGTGAAGGAATCCTCCCGTGGTATTATGGAAGCCAACACTCAGTCCAGCAGTCAACAGGTCCTGTGGAAAGATGTGAGTCAACAACAAATTTAATATTCAGTGTAGATTTTTTATTTGCTTTTCTTTTTTTCTCATGTTTTAGAAAGGCAGCACTGATTGCAGTTGCAACTCTGCAGTTGCAATTCTTATTAAATGTGTTGTAATGTAATTAATTACGATGACAACTGACAAGCGTCCCAGTGCATTGCTCATACAGTAAATATTTGTCTTAGTTGGTTGGCAGTGGTGGCAAAGAAAGGGGTGGTAAAGAAAGAAATGACAAATGGGGAAGGGCTTTTCATTTAGCTCGAAGCGACGTGTCTTTATAGTGCCATTCAGATGTACAGCATATGTAGGCTGCAGGGTGTAGTTATGAATCAGGGTCATAACTGGGGGTGATAACTTGAATTATATTGTTTTCCTTTTTTTGCATTTGCTCCATTCCTCTCTCCTTGGCTTCACATTCAACAATACCTGTGCCATTGCATTTCCCACTACCCTTGCTTCCCACATGCCTTCCAGATATACTCCTAGAATTTTATTTCAAACCACAGACAGGGGGATATTGGCCCAGAAATGCTAATTTCCCATCTTATGTGTAACTTAATGAAGAATAGGGGCTGGCACAAAACTTTACACCTACTGTATCTTATTAGTCCTTTGATTAAAAAGTGGATTCCACCAAATTCTTTAAGCCCGTCAAATTCCACTGTCAAAGAAATGCAACAGGGGCCCATCTAAATATAGGCCAATATGAAGACACATTTCAGTACTATAAACCTCTGGGTGTATACTGTATGTGATAATATAAAAATAAATTGATTTAATCTGAATGTATTCATGCTCTTTAGCCTAACAGAGATACTGTACAGTAATATAAGAAAGTGTGTTGATCCAATATAATTATATTTGGTGATATCTGACTGGCAGAGCTACATTTAACCTCTTACTGAAACTGACCAGCACTGCTTTCAAGCTGATACATCATTACCTTCGTGGTTGTGCTGGCTTGGCTGTTTTCCATTGTTTTCCTATGGAAATTCTTTTTCCCTCTATGAGAACAGCAGGGGGCTCCAGGCACTTCCATTATAAACCTCCCAGCCCAGCCTGCAGCTGCCTGAACCTCCAGAGGAGCTGGCTGGCTCTCAAGCCCTAAACCCCTAAACCCCTTTAACACCACACAGATGCATGCCACAATGCTCACTCTCTGTCCGTCTCTGTCTCTGCTGTGTCTACGCCTCGGCCTGCCAGTGACTTTGTATCTATTGTGATCTCTGGCCATCTGTCCATCTTACTTTCTCTCTCTCTGGTTCTCTGGCTCTCTTGCTCTCCATCCCACCTTCCTCTGAGTATTCAGTACTCACAGAGGTTTGTCTGGTAGTTAAGTTTCCACTGCTTATGCAACCAGAAGAAGAGGGTAGAGAATTACAGCCACATTTCTTTCCACACTGACAGAAATTCTCTATGAAAGGAATTTTGGCTCAGAATATGGCCTTCTGTTTCTCATCAAAGCATCACATTTTGAGGTGCCACTGTCACTAATGTCAAATAAAGAATATTAATTATATTTGCTATTCATTAATAAATTAATAAATAATAAATGTGTGTAAAGGATACTTTGGAACAGAAAAACTGGAAAAAGAAATGTCAGTTAGGGCAAAATGTGATATATTTGAACCCTTGCAAGGTACCTACATTAGGTTTTCTTGTAAAGTTTTTGTGAATGCAGAAAAGAAAGAGCAATGCTATACACAAATAATTGTAATTATAATTGTAAATAGAGAATATGAATCAATATAATGAAATAATATATTCAGAAGTACACTTTTAAAGGAATGTCTCCGTCTATATTTTTAAGTGATTATTTAATACATTTATATTTATTTTAATGCTAACTAATCTATTACAGTCTACAGTCTGCAATGCCTCTTTATTATCATTTAAAAGACATGCAGATAAGCAACAGGTTCTAATTTAACTCTGTTCTGCTTTTGCATATATTCTATTTTACTGCCCTGTGAGACCTTCAGAAGTGGTCCAGTATGAATGAGATTCTTTCATTTCCTCACTCTGCAGAACAAAAGGCTTTTTTTTATTAATTAGTGGCCTTAATCTTGGTGAATTCCCAATAGCAGGGGTAGGTTTAATTTCAGTAAAAGTTTAATAAATGTGACCCTTTTCATCTCTGTAGCGGTCCTCCGTACGTTTTGCTTCATGTAGCATGGAATCCATTATACAGTACATTGCCAAGCTTCAATAAATGAAAATGTTTGCTGTCTCCCAAGCACAGGTGTCAAGGTTGCAATGTTTTTTTTAATTTCTCAATCTTATTTGCAACTCATCTGAAAAGACCAAATGAATCACCAGCTCACAAAATAAATAAAAAATGAAAATACAGTACATACATGGTAAATGAAAATACTGAACTGTTAACCTTGGTAAAATGTATGTTTGTAATGTCATGGACACCAAATAAATTATATATTTCTTATTAAAGCAATACAGAACTTTTGTTAATAATAATCAGTATTTTCCTCCGCCATTGACATTCTGAAAAAACATACATGTCTACAAAGCTGACCACTATTAGGCCAACTGGTACAATGTAGCCTATTCTCAAGTTACTCCAGTTCACAGAGTACATTTTTACAGTGTTAAATTTAAGACATAGCCTATTTACCTTTTGGGTTTTGATTACAACTTGAAATGTATGCTACCTTCAATTAAATTCTACAACACACTTTAGAATAAAATTTGTAGACACATTGGAAGCATCATGCATATTAGAGAAACAATGGAAGTGAATGGTGGATAAATAAACTAACATGACGAATATAGGCAGGAGGACTTTAGAGAATATCGAAGTAAGGAAGCTACAGTGTTGAGAGTTTGACAAAAGTTCAGTAGCGCTTTATGTTTTTGTTTACTGGGGGTCTTCAGAAATTCTAAGGGCTGCGATCACATGAAATACAGATACCGGGTGAAACTGACATGAAAAGGGGGTTCCCTGGCACTGTGTTTGTTGATCTCCGGAGTTTTGGCGCTCACTTGATCTGGCTGGACCAGCAGCTGTACCCAGCATGTGTCCACTTGTACTGTAGCACTCGCCTAACACAAGCCACTGAATGTTCAATTAGTTTAACACTCACACAGCATGTGAGCAAACAGGAGCTGCTATTAGAGTCCGTTCACGATCAAGTGACATGTTGGGAATTGATTAGTTCAAGTTCAGTTCAAAGTTGAGTTTATTGGTCATTCATCCACATACAGGTGACCGAAATGCCATTTCTGGCGGTCCAAGGTGCTAACACACAAAAGTCACAACACAAAGTACAGCATTTATCAAGAGACATCATACAACACAGTAACTAAGTAGGCTACTAGACGCAACAGAGCTGATCTGATTTTCTATGAGGCGGACTAGCGCATTAAGAGTGCGGAGTGCAAACCCGTATGTAAAAGGTAGGCTATGTAGGCTACACTATATATTAATAACAGTAGGCTATAAGTATTAGCAGTATGAAAGTACTATCCACAGAAAAAACCTTTATAAGTATATTGTATGGATTCAGTATTATCTAAATCGTGCAGCAGGGTAATTTGCTCATGTTTTGTCTATAGGTTGAGAAAGAGAAGAAGGCCCGGTACAACATCTACCAGCGAGTGGCACTGATTCTGGGACTGGTCTTTCTGGTTTTGGCCCTGGGTGTTTTCAGCCTGAAGTACCTCTGGAGCCCAAGTCCAGCCAAGGTAAGACTAAATACAACGTGTGTTGCTTGCACTGTGGGCGTGGAGGTCAAACAAGCATCCGTGGTAATCGTTAAGGTACAGTATGTGTTCACTGTGCTAGACCAGCGCTGGCAATATCAATGCCATGTTGTTACCCTATGGAGGTAGCCTGGTGAGGCCACTAAGATTTGCTTAATTTTGCACATCAATCTGGGAGCTCTCCATCACAGAACAAAACATCACCGAACTATCGACCAATCAGCATCCAGAATGTTCTTGTGTGGTTCAAGGTGGTCCAATCCTCTGCCAGCACCTGCAAATTACTGTCAAACATCTGTTGTTCACATTAGTTGAAGGTGGTCCAATTAGCTACTAATGATTTGATTGACACCTATTGCACCGCCTCTATGACAAACAACTTTGAGGAGTTTCCAGACTGATTTGTAGAGCGGAACAAATTGTGGCTCTTGCAAAATCAGGATGGTCTTACTAGGCTAGCTATGAGTTCAGCTCTTGTACTGAAATAACACTAGATGAAAGACAAACTTGGCTTTCACACCAACCAGTTACATCAAAGAAAAAACTAGTAAGAGAAATGGATGGATACTCAAACAACTGGAGACAGTCTCCACAGTCTGTATTGCATTACACTAGACTAAGAGCATGGGGGTGAAGAAAAAACCTATATCTCTTTGGCTGTCAGGCCTATACATTCGTGAAACCTTGCACTAAAAAAACACACTTTTTTTCTCTTGGAAATGTTTGCCTACAGGATCATTGATCATTTATTCAATTAGGTACTCTCTATTCACGTTGTAAACAATCCTTGATCCTCTTACCTTGATAGTGAGTTTAATTGCTGTTGACCACAGCAGCTATACTGGGGCTCAGGCCTCCTTGCAATATAATTGGAGTAAACTCTTGTCTTGGCAATTCATCTTGTAAAATCCAATTCAATCACTTTTGATGGAGAATGTTTTCACTCTGCTTCTTTCCCTCTGATTTTCCCAAGAGGCAAAAAAGCTAATTTACTCTGGCCCATCTCAACAACACATCAATAATTTCACATTCAGAAACTTTAGATCATCTATACGTATACGGGGGAAATATGCATTCAATAGAATAACCTGAGATAGTTGATGGTAACTGACCTCATATCTCCCATTGCTGAAAGCAAAAAAACAGTAATGTGCGGGAGTCAATAGAGGTGTTCGGAGAACAGGTGTTATAGTGGTAAGTCTACCTTGCATAATATACAGTATATATTTCTAGCCTGCTGCTAGACCAGTGTACTTCATGGGGTCACTAAACATTCATTCTGACATTATAGTGTCAGGTTAGTCAGTGTGATTCTATATGCTATACAAGAAGCGTTTGTTCATCTGAACATCCTCTGCAGACAGGATGTCCATGTCCTCTCTTTTCAGCACAGATATATATCACCTCAGAGCCGTCATCTTTGTCCTTGTTAAATATTTCATGCCGGAGGTAGAGCAGTTATTATCTCCACTTTAATAAGCTGTGATCATTCTCACGTGGCACCAAATGTGTGGATGGCAGAGGTTGCCCAGGCAATGAGCATCAAACCTGCGGACCCTGGGTTCTGTTTTAATGGGGTCTTGAGGGGGAGTCTCGTTTCCCCGGCCTCCATTACTAAGTGAGATGGAACCACTTCAAAGCAGAAGCTGTCTATCAGATGGGAAGCTCTGAGGCGCGTCCCCACTAAATAGGTATAGAGGAGGCTGCACCACTGCAGTAATATGATGGCAAACTCTGTCCACCACGAGTCCACGGAAGCATTGCCATCTCCCGTGCCTTTGCTTTGTGTGAATAAGCACGGGGAGGTAATTTTGCTCTGTGTATTGTATTTCAACATGACATGATAACCACTAGGGAGCTTCTTTTAATTACTTCCAAAACATATGTTGTTATGGAGGCCTGGGGAAGACAGTTTGCCATCATGTTCCCTCTCTCTCTCTGTGTGTTTGTGTGTGTGTGTGTGTGTGTGTGTGTGTGTGCGCGCGCTCGCATTACTCTATATATGTGAATGGTGTGTTGCTAAGCTGCTTGTATTTTCATCTGGCTTACAGCAAATTTCTGTCTCGATGTTTACGTGCTCATTATTGTTCTGGGCCAAGACACTCACAAGGGGACAGTGCCTCCTTGTAAATTAATTCACTGTTATTACCAGTTTACATCTGCAGCTTCCTGAAAATAAAACCTGGTCAGCGACTTCAGAAGGAAGAGAACTATTGATGACAAAACAAATGGCAAAACAAATTCAATGAGGTCACTATTATCAATATTTAATTAATTAAAAATCACATTATTATTTGGCTGTTTTTTTATGGTAGCAACGTCCATTTAAGAACGTGATTCATTCCAGCATGGAAGTCAAACAGAAAACAATATTAACCTGTAGGGATTTTAAATCCCCCCTTTTTCAGGGAACCTTGAATAGCTCAGGTGTGTTGTTTGGGATGGAAATTCTTTGTGAGAAATACACAAGTGTCAGACTTAAATGAAGTGCCCGCCCTGATATCGCTCCTACTGCAGTCCCAAGGTGGCCGCAGGGATGCTCTTCCCGGTGGCTTCTTAAAGGCATCAGTGTCAAGACTGGCCTCCTTAATGAACACGGCTGCTTTCTACTGGCCACAGGTGTAGGGCTTTTCAAGTCACATGCCCCCTTTGTATGTTTGTTGTTATGTCTGCCTGAGAGTCATTTTAGTGCCCTGCTGTCAACATGTCACAGGAGAGTGGGTTAGAATGACAATAAGGCAATTAAATGGTACACTTCTAACTTTTGTTTACACTCAGTGTCTACCGGGTGTCTTACAATCAAAAATTACAGTGCAATTCCAAGGAGGCATTGGATGGTTTTCCGTAATCGCGCCCCTTTATCTTGTAATATTGTCTGATTGTACCTGTCAAGCTTATACGCTCATTAGCAGGCCTGTGTCCACTGGTGGTTCCCCCAGGCTAATGTGGGCCTCTGCGGGCTTCTCTCCCAGGATGAAGCATTATGAGGGAGCGGAAGAACAGGCAGAGGAGAGAACAGAGTTGTTTAAATTGTGGCCAGGCAAGTGCCTTAAGGTAGGGGCTGTGAAGTCTTGGTGGCTGTGGCACATTGCCTTTCTTCTGGGACATTGGCTGCTACAGAGTGTGTGTGGGGGTGGGGGGGGTTGGGGGGGGGGGGTGGGGGGGGGGGGCGTGAAACCTGCTGGGAGCAGTTATTGTG
>JAOEHI010042292.1:9315-21672 GCA_025447815.1 Percopsis transmontana
TATGTAAGTAAACATGTTTATGTAGGCGTATTATGTAAGTAAACATGTTCATATAGGCGTATTATGTAAGTAAACATATTAGGTGTTGCACCAATAAACAACAAACTGATACTCCCTTCAATGATAAACCCATAATTAGCCAATAGTATGAAGCCTTTTGACCCAAAGCCCATCTGAACTCTGTTATGTGTGTGTTCTACTGATTTGGAAATCAGTATGCTTGAGTTGCAGTAGAAATGCCTTTGATCGGAGCTACTAATTTGACCTATTAAACCGCCTCCGGCCACGGCCAGACTTTACTACCCTTGCTGCGTTGTGTTGCCATCAGTGTGGGGCCTATCTGACATTCTACCTGCTCTACAGGGCTCTGGATGTTGTGCTGATATTGAAGTGATGATTTATCTATCTAGATACGTTCAGGGTAGTTTCAGAATATTGATCATGCGTTTTTACTAGGAGCAACTCCCACGTTTTTCAATATATTGCTCATAGCCTATGTGGATTTATATAGGTGTTAACATGGGTCATAGGCCAGAAATCAACCAACATCAATTATACGATTATATAATCGTATAATATAATTTAACTATGTATATAATCGTGAACCACAAAGTGTCAGCCATCGGACACAAAGCATAATAGGAAGTCGAGCACCTTTCAGTGCTTTCAAAGGAAGCATTCGTCGATGGCTTGATGGCAATGCCCTACACTCACCGCCTGGTAGAAAACGCCTAAACCTACTTCTGTGACCGCAGGAATATTGTTTACAGGGTTACAGTAGGCAACTTGCTCTCAGTACGTTGCTACATACATAAGATACAACTAGTGGCTTACTATTAGAAATCAAATTGATGTACTTTTAATTATGACGTCTCCCGGGCTAAGGCTATGTCTTGTGCTTCTAAAATAAACACTAATCCTATAAACAAGTATTGAGAGGTATATTGCTTATTAATGTTCTGAATATGAGCTGAATATGTGTCAAAAGAGTGCCCTTAAAACCTGACTTGTGTCCTAATCGGCTGCATTCACAATAAAACTGTATTCCAATTGGAATATTCTGTTATACTCTACATATTGTCTTAGTAGTAGCAGCAGTAGCAGCAGCAGCAGTAGTAGTAGTAGTAGTAGTAGAACATATGATATAGTCAATGCCACAATTAGTAGTATACCTGGAAGTTTCTGGCCATGATGGATTTCCTGTCGTCCTCAATCTGTTTGAACTTGGTCCTTAGGCCTTTCATATGGTTCTCCATTTTTATGACGTACTGGAAGTCCCTCTGCGTTCGAAGGTTCAGCACCTCGATAGACTGGGACATGTTCTGGACCTAGAAGAGGGCCGCTCATTTGAGATAATCGACCATGCATTCTTCAGGACTAGATTTCCATTGCTGAAAATGTTATCTAATGTGGTCACTTTTGTCATTCAGTAGTAAAATAAATAAGTCAAAATTGATGTAGTTGACCGCCAAAACTAGCCTAACTAATTTATAGTCATAACTATAAGCAATTAAGGGAACATTCCTCAGTCCATTCCTGAGTGCTAAGTGGAAAGCATTTCTCTGTACTCCTCGCCTACAACACTTTCAGGCTCACATCTCCTCCACCCCTCCCCCTACACATGTGTGGACAGTTCAGTTTCAATCACAAACAGTAAGCTGGGTCTGAAAAGATCTCGGGGGTTTAGGTTCCAAATCCAAAGTGAACTAAAATGGATTAGCAGTCCGTCACCTTGAGGTTCCCAAACAAGGTTACAATGCTTTAACTGGATTCAGCTGCTCACCATCATGCCGTAGAAGTCATGTTAACACCAACGTGACATTTAATTGGGCCAAGCTTTTCCAGAAAGCTCTCGACATGCAGGTGTTTGCTAGTCCCTCCCATGCCTTTAAACTACTGGTGGCCATACATGTTTGGAATTGTGAACTCTCCCTTTAATGTAGTTGGATTCCCCTATGTGCGTGCGTGCGTGCGTATACCTTCTGTAGAAGTTGCCGGAGCTGTCTACTCTTGGCGTCCCTGGAACACAGGCTCTGTTCTGGTGCCACCACTGTACAGATACAACGACTGTCGGCATCCTGTGCCGAACTATATACTTGCCAGCCCTCTTTGGGCTCGATGGTCTGCAGAGAAACCCCACAAACACACACAAACAGTAGTGTCACAGGAGATCATTTTAAAAAATGGTTTGGATTTGATGTACTTTAGATAGCATCATATTCCCTTACTAAAAATGTCCTCATTATAAAGGAATAATCTCTATTTTGTTGCTATTTATGGCTGATTGAAGTAATACAATATTAATTCAGTCAACTGTCTATTCACTAAAGCCTTTTGCAGGTTTTATAATCTGGTGCAGCATTACATCAGAGGCACACATATAGTACTGTATACTGTATATGGTACTGTATACTAGTATGAGCACCTACGTGGGGCCACACCAAGCTTAGTTACCACTTACGATAAGCACCAGAGACAATGAAGAAAACCCCTAGGGATGCAGTGCTTACGAAGGCGGACGCTAATGCCATCCAGGTCCACGAAATATTCTCATTTACAATAATATCAATGAATAAACTGCAGGTAATCTCAGAATGGGTGAATGTCTGTATATTAGCATGAGAACCTGTAGACATCTAACAGTGAAGACATTGGATCACTACTAATAAAATCAAAATAGTTAGACTAAGATGCTAAGATATGTCTGGATGCATCCCATTATTGGCCTTTTTCTTCAGCGCTGTTAAAAGTCCCTGTCACCACTTTCTTCCAAATGTCTTTTATGTTGAAAATGAATGAAAGCCGCTGAAAGAGAGAGAGGCGGAGGGTGTAACAGAGGCATGGAGATGATGAGATAGGGTGACAGACAAACAGAGAGGGTAACAACGTGTGCGGAAGGGAAAATATAGGGGACAAAGAAATGGACGGAGAAAGAGAGATAGAGAGTGCTTTGTAGAGGCTGGGCCACAGCGAGAACCCAGACAGAGAAAACGTGATGGTGTGAATTTGTGTACGCTGGTGTGTGTCATTTATAGGTGTGTGTGTGTGTGTGTGTGTGTGTGTGTGTGTGTGTGTGTGTGTGTGTGTGTGTGTGTGTGTGTGTGTGTGTGTGTCCGTCCGTCCGTCCGTCCGTTAACGCGTGCTGGGGAGAGCAAAATTGTGCGGAGAAACATCGGGAAAGCAACCAGCTATATTGGATGCAGTTTTGTGAGGGTGATTAATGACTAGAGTTTGGCTTGTAGCTTTGTGAAACCATTATAGCCTTGAAACAGATCCTCCATCTAACTCGGAAGACTGTTGGATTATATATTATTTGTGATTTTTCCCAAAACTATGTAATATCCAATATAAAAAACAATAAATGACAAAACATAATGAGCAATGATTGTTTTTCTTAAAATCACACAATGCAACAGATGTGCCCCTCAGAAAGTATAATAATCAAATATCGCTATAGAAAGTATAGCATAGCTTGGCGCTTTAAATATTTGAAATCCACCCTATTTTATATCACCAGGTAATTACGAGAATATTGCAATTGTTAGTTATGATTGAGGCATCACCATCCCTAATTGGCCTCATCCAAATTTTATTATATTAACATTCATCTACACATTTCGGGTTTAATGGAGGTGAAATACAGCACGTTTAAAAAAGTAACATTTACTTCAATGGTAAATTTGTATATTTTCTACAGCTGAATTTGTAAAGTATATTAATATGCCTATTAAACCATGTAATGATTATTCTATAGAAAATTAAAGAACTCATGTATCCAGGGTAGAGTGGCCTCCATCGAATGTCTTCCTTTACGGCCAACTAGACAAAATGTGCTTTCTTATTCCAAAATAATTCTCATCTAACCATCAACCACCAGAAAGGCTGTTGACATTTTCAAATAGAAAGATTCTTAGAGCCTTAAAAATGGTACAAAGTAGGTACTGACTGTGTTGCTAGGAAACCTAGGCGTCAGATTAGAGTGACTTTACACTACAGTTAACTTTGGGGTAAAGAAAAGCTTTGCCATAGTAATTTGCCATAGTTGACCACAGGTGATTTTTAAGGCTGAGAAGCAGTGTTCACACCCTGCATTACTCACTGGCAATCTTTGCCAAGCAAAAAGAGTTTTTAAAGGATCCAAGAACTTGACAAACTGCCAGATTGGAGGGAGTCTTTTTCCTTTGCTTTATTTCGTCCAAAAAGTCTTTTAATCTGACGTACTGTATCTCAATTTTCAGATAATCGAAATCAGAATTTTCTTCCCAGTGTTGAGCCGTTTTCTCACTGACAGAATCCTACCCCACTTTGCTTAAATGCACATCTGTAACTGTCTGGGTATGGGTGGTGAGAGCAAGTGCGAATCAGGAAAACCACACGCAGGCTGGGGAAGGATATACGTATTCAGCGTAACGTACAGTGGCGTATCAACCAAACAATGACCAACGGCCGTTGCAGAACTTAAATAGGGTGCCTCTAATTCAAAATTAAGATGCACCTGGGATCACCCACAGGCATGCGGTAGGGAAGGGAGGCACTGTGGGCGCACGGACCTGTGGGCGCACGGACCTGTGTGCGCGCCGATCGTGACAACAGACATGGCAGAGATACATGAAATATATTCTGCTGACAACTTCTGGTTACTGGATTCCTGCAGAATTACAACAAAATATTATGGCCACATTGTTAAAGAGATTTCGAGAATAAAGTCGCAATATTACGAGAATAAAATCAAAATATTATTAAAAAAGTCATAATGTGAAAAAAAATCGTAATATTAAAAGAATAAAGTCACAATTTCAGGCTTCATGTTATTTTAGAGGAGAAATATCAGTATATTCTCGTAATATTACAACTTAATTCTCGAAATCTTTTCTACAATGTGGCCCTAATACTTGTCGTACAGAATCAAGGTAGATTTTAAGCTTTTAAAAAATGGGTTGAAAGAGAGAGGGAAACCAGTCCCAATGTTTTAGCAAGTGTAGCCACAGACAAATGTGGTAATGAGCTGATTCTAAAATGCAACGGAGGCTCAAAAAGTTGTGCTACAAAGTCCTGATTAATAGATAAAATTTACATTTTATCATTTTGATTTTGGCCAATATAGCAGACCCATTATAGATTGTTTATGTTTCACTGCTATTTAGAAGAAAAAAAATCCTCATTCTGTACATCTCACGTCAGATTATGTATATTCAGTTTGAAGGACATAAAACTCATTTAATGGACGGATTATCCTATCACTGCCAACGACACCCAACTCTACCTCTCCTTCCCTCCATCTGACACGCAGATCGTAATCTGTGAATGTCTCGCTGACATTAGTGCGTGGATGTCATCACCTCAAACTCAACCTCGATAAGAGAGAGCTACTTTACCTCCCGGCGAAGGACAGTCTTCAAGTGGACAGAGGCTTGCACCTCCATCTATCGCTCAGCTTAGTCTTGACTATTTTCTGTCCTGGCGCCGCAATGATGAGAATGAGCTTCCGGCAGCAGTCAGGACAGCAGAGTCATTACCCATCTTCAGTAAGAGACTTAAGACCCACCTCTTCAGAATCCACCTTGGTACCTCGGCCACTGACCTCTCTACCTCATAACACTCTAACTGAAGTTCTCTATGACAATCCTTAATCTTCTATCTCTTTCTTTCCTTCTCACTCAGATCAGCTGTTAGAAATGTAGCACTTAGCTGGTATTTAGGCTGTTAGCAATTGAGTATTGAATGATAATTATGTTGTTAATATATGTATAACTAGCCCTGATGACATGCTGCTGTCATTATTTTAACAGAATGTGGTTTGCTTACGATAACTGGTGTATGACCTATTCAACTATTGACTAATTGTAAGTCACTTTATATAAGTGTTCTGTAAATGCTCTGTCCGTATTTACACTTACTGTAAATGCGGACTCATGTTTCTCTTACACAACTCTCCACACATCTGTAAACAGCTTCATTCACTTTTCACACACTCACAGAACATATCCATGATATCCATTATGGACATTGCTGCACTACGGGCACTTTACATCCATCCTAAATACACTTCTGCTTACAATTACATTGTACATTAGATATACTAAGTGTCTACTGTAAACTGTAAACAGGGCAATTTATTATTGTAATACTAATTTTGTTACTCTACATTAACAATTCACGTGCAAGTACTATTGTTATTATTATTAGTAGTAGTAGTACTGTAGTAGTAGGTATAGTAGTATTGTAATATTTACAGTGAAACTGGGCAAAAGAAATACTTCTTCCCTGTCGACCCCCAGCCCTGGCCCTTGTGGTCGGAAATACACACATTTGTCACGCTACCTCTTTATTATTTTCCACTACCCCTACCAAAGATATAGTACTGTATGTGTAATCTACTGAGAACTAAAGATAGCCACCAAAAGAAAGTAAATGTGAGGATGTTGTGGTCATATGTACTGTACGTCAAGCTTAGTTTTATATCTGATGTCCCCCTCCACAGTTTCATCTTGACAGGAAGGCAAGACGTGAAGCACATCTCAAATAACAGTAGTAGTAATGGCAATAATATAAATAGCAGAAGCAGTACTAGTAGCAGCAGTGATAGCAGTTGTAATATTTCTAATTATATCAATGTGAGTCCAATTAAAGACCATTTCAAACAACCAATAGCTTGTGTTTTTCTGGGAAATGTAGTCTAACAAGTGTGATGAAACAAACATTTGCACAGCTACAGTAGTAATAATAATAAAACAACCCTTGTATAGATGTAGTATTAGTTATGCTTGTAGCAGTCGTAATACTAGTTGTGATTGTAATAAACGTATAAATAACTAAAATAACTAATACAATATTTCATTCTTAATAATAATTTCAGTAACTATGTGTATATTTCAGGGGAACCGCTGTAAAGATATATCAATACTTAAACGAGGTACTTTTTGTATGAGCTGATCCAAAACAATAATCTCCACCTTATCATTGGTTTAACTATACTTTCCTGCCATAACATCTGACTCAGTATACAGTCTGTACAAGAACAATGTACAATCTACAAGGCAAAAATGGGAAAAGGTAGTTCTTAGTAATCTGCTAATAATGACAAAGGTCACAGAAGCTTGAATTTTGTACTTTTCAACCAATTCTACTCTTGAGATAGGAGGGTTTTGAGGAAAAGTGACACATTAGCTTGATACATGTGTTAAAGTCAACTGTGAAACACAGCTAAGGCCTATCACTTGCCAACCAGCGAACAAACATCCACAAATCATGTCCAGTATGTTCAGTGGATTTGATAAACAGATAAATACATTGAACAGTCACAAGATATCTCTTTATGTTCTTCCTTTTTTCTGTGTTTTGAACTGTATTGCTTTATTGGAATCCGGGAAAATATGACATACTGTAATACTGCAGTGCCTGATTTATGAATGTGAGCAGTGAATTTCCATTGACACTAGAGTGGCTATGTGCAACGCCTGTGCTTGCCCAGGAATTTCAAGAAGCGCGTATTTGGTGAGCAGGTATGAAAGCAGGCAGGATTTGGTGAGGCAAAAGGCTTAGCTGTAGCCACGTGTTTGGACACGTCTGTGTGGGTTTACCCTTGATGGTCGCAGATAAGCCCCAACTGAGGATAAGAAAGTTTGGTCTGTTAAACCCAACAGGTGGAGTAAACACCTTTACTGGATAACTCGTGAATGTGTTATGCAAAAGCGAGAATTCCATAGTCAGACCTGGGATATTCTAGGTCAAAGGTCGTCAGTCAGTGTTTGAGCTGTACCTTCATGATTTTATAATTGGACTTTTAGAAGGTAACTTTTAGAATTGGCGTTTAAATACTAAAGGAGAAAGGGATTTTCATTCTGTGTTTATTCATTTTTATAATTTTTTGTTTAACATGTTTTCTTTGAGTTGAGAACATTAAAATGCCTCCCAAATGGAGTGATCTGACAAAAAAATTAATCTGTAATGATAGATTACACTAACATCGACCCTTATGAATCTCTTTAACATAACATGAGACGGTATGTGACAAAGGAATGCTTACACAGATACAGTTAACTGGAAATGTTCTGCTTTGTTAAAAATACACTAACAAAGCTATCTAGAGAATACTTTTACATTAGACTTGTTTTTTTGACCTGTTATCTGCCTCCCAACTAATTGTGAGAACTTCAGAAGTTCAACTGTACAGATTACATTGTAAAATGCTCTGAATACCAGACTAAATAATGATTACCAAATGTCTATGGCTGATCATCAAAGCAAGCACCCTTAAAAATAGCTCATACCACATCTTGTTGTATGTATGTAATGAGTGGGGACATTTCATCAACCGACATTAGGTAATTTCTCGGAATTGCATGAAGAGTCAATAGTTCAAGTAGTAAATTCCATTATACAAATTGTGCTATTACACTGGTTTTACAGCCCCTCTCCAAAATACAGCTGTTTGAGGCTGTTTGGGCTTTTTGGACCGCTTCTCAGGTATGAAAATGTATTTGCATATAACAATTACAATTAAATACAATTGCTACATGCCTGACCTGAATCTATATCTTGTCCTAAGCGTAAACTATTAATCCTTAACCTAATTAATAATTGTATGACTCACCCTTAAACTATATCTAAAACCAGCGTTAACCAGGTTAATGGCAATACCTACTGGAATACAAGTAGGACATAAAATGTGTTTCATGAGGACTTTAAATAGGCCTGCGTATAACAAGTGTGTGCCTACTCACCATTGTGTGGTTGGCATATATATATATATAGAAAACATAACATCCACCTAAAATGGGGAATAAGATTCCCAATTAGAAAACTGTTAGTGATGCTTTACATAGGAATGTCAGGTCTCATATCATAAAGCACACACTACTACGTTCCAGGATCCCTGTCTTGACGCTTATGGACATGCCCAGACAGCGACATAGGAGGGGATTCTGTTTCAGGAAGTAAAGCAAAAAGGTTTTACGTTGGTCCCACACTGTAAGGCCACAACACTGGAAACATGTTTTACAGCCTGAGAAGTCTTTTATGCTCTGCATTTAGGAAAAGGATTATAAAGGCATCTTCTATAATCTTCCTATGTTTTAGTCTTTAGTCTGTAGTAGTCCTAAATGTTCTAACAGATTCTCTCTCTCTCTCTCTCATATTGTACAAACATATAGTTATGCCTAGTACATTCTAGTAGCCTACCATCTCTGGCCCAGTACATTCTTATCAAACTAAAGCCACTACACTGCTGATCCATACGCTGTCTTCCCGAAAATGATATCAATTTGTAGATTCACACAACCAACCACAAACCGTATTATTAAGGTATTAGCAATGTATCTTAGTCAGTAAAGTAATGTTTTAAGAAGATATATAATTATTTATCCACACACAGCGGTTTAAAAGCGTTTCAACAACAGTTTTGTAATTTTGTTGGAAGATAAGGGATGACAGATTTTGCATTACTTGTGTTGATTCCAATGAACCAGCCCATTCATTTTCATTGACCTAATGTCAGCTTATTAGCTGAAACATGTGACATTATTATTATTATTTTTATTATTATTATATTACAGTAATTAACTCTAATACTATTTGTATTTCTAGAGTAACATTACCCAAATATGTTTCTCTGAAACACCTAAGAGTCTGGAGAGGAAAGCAATAGTCTATTTTAAGTATTACACTGATCTCACTGCGGTCTAGGAGAAACAATTGTGACATTAAAGAGATCTCTTTGCTGGATATTTTTTCCTTTGGGAGGCTTCTGCTAATAAAAAAGAAGGTGATTAGGAGAAAGGAGGGAAAAGGAGTAAAAGCAAACATATCTGGATATATCAAAATATCAGCACTAAGGGAGTGCATTTTCTAATCGTGTGTATGCTGGAACTCCCACCGCTTGCTGGCGCATTAACTAACTCATCTGGGACATCAAAAATGCTGGTGGAATTTAAATAAAGTCGTCTGTTTGTTGTCTCTCCCAGGATGACAGAGGTCTTATGTCCAGCAGAGAGGTCAATTGTAACTCGCTGTGGGCTCTGAATCACTCTAAACTTAAAATAAACCTTGTATATAAATATCTGCCTCCTTGTTGTTGAACTATTACGAAGAAACTAAAAAATGAAAAAGATCTCAATCTCAATCATTTTGTTAACTGTGGGAACTTTCACTGTAAAAATGGGTTTACAGTGTAACCAGAATTAGTTCCCTTGCTACTAACTACTAACTGCTTTGCTAGCCACCAGGTGTATACTGACTGGCCCAGTAAACATCTTAAACGCTTTGTAGTAATTACAAACAAATTGAGAAACACAGCATAATATGGATACAATTACACTTGCACATAGCCCTTAGAGAGCTGTATCCCTGGGAGAGTTCCTACTAGCGTTTCCTGTAATCTTGCCAATTTCTTATACCGGGATGTGTTGTTGCAGACACAAAGTTAGCTCCGAGACAATGGCGTTCACACCGCAGTGGGAGAATGCAGCAGAACCACTTGAGAGCATGCCATTCATCATAGCTACAGGACGTTTGTGTGAACAGTCCTGGACCGTTTGGAGAGAAAAGGAGCCAAACACATTTCAGACATTTGATCCAGAAGAACAGTTGCCTCCCCCACCCCCGATGCATTCATTAAAAAATTATAATTTAGACTGTTTCAACATCTTCAAGTCATTCTGTGACCCTTTGGGTGGTCCTGACGTTGGGAACTCTATTCATCCCACATCCCAAATGGTCACCATGATTTACTGCACAGTATAATGCAACTTTCTGGGGATTTCAATGGAATTTAAATGTCCGTAATATCTTATGTCCACCTTCGCTTGTTAACCGGGGAGCTCTTTTTGTGTTGCTAATAGACGAAGGGAGGCATGGAGGTGACCCATATTGCAGCCTGCCTGGCCTGCTGGCATATTGCTGCATTCCTCAAGCCCACATGGCACCCCAGCCATGTGGGAACTCAGCACTGACTGGCACCAGGCTTAAAAAGAAACCCCAATTTCAATGAAGGCTCAAAGAACAGCTGACAGCATCTTAGATTAGTGCTGGGAACTAGCAAAGCCTTTTTAATAGCTTTGTTCGGACACATGAAGTGGAGATCTCCGCTGCCAGACTCTGTGCTCTGTGGCCAGAGTTGAGGGGGCTAGTGAGTTACGTCATATAACGAGTTAAAGCATATGATATTTCATGTTTCATGACTAATATACAGTACCTGTACACAGAATCTGGATGTCATGTAAATTACAGTTTTATACTGTTGAGCTATGTAATATGTACAATATTTTGTAATATATGTCATTATTATACACTCTTTGTAATATTATATTATATTACTTTTTGTTTAATACTAATGCTATTTCTCATGACAGCGTATGCATCCCAATCTTCCTGGAAGTGGTCCTTTCTAACTCCTCCCTTCCTTTCCAAATGTTTATTACATCTTTTTTCCCCAAGTGGTATTTAAGGGAATTTTTCCATGACCAAATGTCAGAAAAGGTATTTGGGGTGCTGTTTGTTTCTATGTGAAATGTACGCCTGTACAGCACTTTCAGACTATAATGTCATTGCTGGCTATATAAACTTGACTTGACTTCCCCAACACTGTGACTTTGGGAAATTATGATATAGATTATGATATAGGGAGACACAGAATAAATAAATAAATAAGCACAACCTTTTAGAGCATAATTTCGAGTACAAATTAGTAACTAAATGTAACCACATTCCTTGTTTGCCTTGTTTACTCGGGCGTTGTTTATTTCTACAGCTGTATTCCTTGTTCGTTTATACCCGCCACTTCAAATAAGAGTAACGACTGGGACCAGTTTCAAGCCTTATATTGTGTGGGTTTGTGTACTGAGCGGGCCTTTTCTCATCTCTGAGTCAACAGCAAGGCATCAACTCCAAGCAGTTGACACCTCATAGCCATGTTTTGGACTTTTCTCTACCGTAGTGAGACCTCCTCTCATGGTAATGCCAATATGTGACTTATTCTAGGAGGGACGCCCATTTGATACTGTGACAGACAGCAGACTAGACTAGGTAGACAGACTATTGAGACATTCCTATAGGAAACCAACCATTTCTGTTGATCTTTCTTGGTGTTGGCCTTTATTGGCCTTTGATAATACCTCTGAATGACTCCTGGATGAGACTTTTTCTTAGAACGCATCTTTCAAAAAATCTGATCATGTTAGGGTTGTGTGTTGACCCAACACCCAGAAACACCACAGCAGAACAGGAGGTAAAAATACGAGAATACTTTATTCTCAAGGTGCAAAAAACAGTAACAAAGGCGGCCCAGCCTGCGGGTTCAATCCGGGAGAGCTCGGTAGAACAACTGAAGGTAGACAAGAGACGCCGTCCGCTGATAGATCC
>JAOEHI010042302.1:8776-21672 GCA_025447815.1 Percopsis transmontana
TATTGCTCCGCCAGCTTATTGCTCCGCCAGCTTATTGCTCCGCCAGCTTATTGCTCCGCCAGCTTATTGCTCCGCCACCTTATTGCTCCGCCACCTTATTGCTCCGCCACCTTATTGCTCCGCTGGAGTCTCTGGTCTGGCCCATGCTCCTTTTCTATGGTGACAGGTGATTACTAATTTCCTACACCTGTCCCCTAAGTCCTGTGAACCACACTTCCCGACATCCCTTTACCATATACAAACAGCGCTAAACAACACACACCTCCACATACCCTCACCGCCCAACTCAGGCTGGGCTAAATCTGGCGGCGCCAACTCCCACCCCACCTTGCGGGCAAGAGAGGAACTTGGCAATGACCATCTGCGCCCCTGGCTTGTGGATCACCTATAACACCTAGAACGGCTGTAAAGCTAGATACCAACATGTAATCCACACATTGATGTCATGTGGTGGAGCCACTGGAGGGATGCATGGTCCGAGCAGAGGTCGAATGAGCATCCCAGGAGGTAGTAACGTAGGGCGCGACCACCCACTGGATAGCCAGGCACTCCCGCTCTATGGTGCTGTACCTGGCCTCCCTCTCTGTCAACTTCCGGCTGATGTACACCACAGGGCGGTCGACCCCATCACCTCCTTTGACAGAACGGCCCCCAACCCTCTACCCAACGCGTCTGTCTGCAATGTGAAAGGGAGAGAGAAGTTAGGTGTGTGGAGGAGTGGTTCCCCACAGAGAGCCGGTTTTAACCTGCTCAAACGGCCCGACACTGCTTCGTCCACTGGACCGGATCTGATGCACCTTTGCGGGTCAGGTCAGTCAGAGGGATGACTAGGTCCGCATACCCCGCTATAAACTGCCTATAATACCCAGCCCGCCCCAAGAACTGCCTCACTTCCTTATTTTACTCTGGCCGCAGGCAGGCTGCGATGGCTGTGGTCTTGTCTACCTGTGGCCGCAACTGCCTACCGCTCAAGTGGTACCTCAAATACTGTACCTCAAATACTGTACCTCCCTCCGTCCTACCTCGCACTTCTTCGGGTTGGTCGTGAGCCCCGCCTGCCTGAGGCACTCAAGCACCGCGGCCACCTGCTGCACATGCTGCTCCCATGTGTCACTGTGGATAATGACATGGTCAATGTAAACAGCTGCATATGCAGCATGTGGACGCAGCACCCTGTCCATCAGAGGGGAGCACGTTGAAGCGGAACAGGCCGTTTTCTCCTTGTACTCTAGAGACATCGGAATCTGCCAGTAGCCCTTGGTTAAATCCAATGTCGTGAAAATGTGAGCTGTGCCAAGCCGGTCCAGAAGCTCGTCAACCTGGAGCATCAGATACGCATCAAACTGTGACACCTCATTGACCCGTCTGTAGTCAATACAGAACCTGATGCTCCCATCCTTCTTAACCACCAGAACAATGGGACTACACCAGGCGCTGTGTGACGCTTCTATTATTCCCATCTTTAGCATTGCCTCTAACTCTTTCCGCACTATTTCTGTTTTGTGCGCCTGAAGTCGATAGGGCCGTGTATGAACGGTCACGCCCGGACTGGTGTCAATATGGTGCTACATGAGAGTTGTGTGCCCCAGCAGGGGAGAGAACACGTCAGCAAAACACTGTTGTAATGCCGCTACATCCGCCCGTTGTGCCGGCGAGAGTCTGGAGTCCAGACCTGTGGGTCTGGATTTGTGCCCCCTCCTTCGAGCTCCCGTGGTCGATGCTGCTCCTGGTCCCCTCCGGGCACCGGCGCGGCCACTTCCCCGGTCTTCCTTTGCTGGCCTTCCTGATGCAGGCTGGGCGCCCAAGCCTGATGGTTCCCCGGCTCCGCCCTGGCTGGTTTTGCCGGCCCACACCTGTCCCCCACCACACCTACCAACATCCCATAGAAACAGCGCTAAACCACACACATCTTCACAGTGTTATAATACAGAGTCATGGAATTTGCAGCTTTGGTGGACACATCCTCTGTCTAAATTATATTCATACATTTATGGATATGAATTAGAGGGCTTGTACATTGCCATTGTATTTATGGCGGTGCATAACAAGTGGTTGGCTTGCTTTTTAGCCAGAACTGCATAACTTTTCCCTACAGTTATTCAAACAATGCCCACTTAGAAGTGCTGGACAAACAACCATGTAGTGTTGTTAGCAGTCAATGTTTCCAGTTATTGAGATAAACTTTCTACAAGTTATAATGCTACAAGTGCATAGCCTGCATGGTTACACATATATATAGATTGTAGTAAATAAAGTAAGTAAATAAAAGGGAATTTTTTAACTTTGAAGTGTTTTTGTTGTGTGCTTAAAACTGTTTGTAGCTCATAAGGTGTCCAACTGCATAGGATAGCATGTGCAGTATGTTGGTGGCACCATCTGGTCATAAAACATACTCTGCATTTTCATAAGAAAAACTGTGGCTAGTGCTAGCTTAACTTGCATATAATGCATATTGTAGATTCAACTCCTATTAACTCTAACAATTTGGTGCAACGGAATGATATACTTTTTGTGTTTCACTGCAGGTTCTTATTACTGCAGTGAAAGCTAATTCCTCGAACAGCCTGGAAAGAAAAAAAAGGGAATGGGTCATTCCTGCAATTGTCGTGGTTGAAAATGAGGACTACACCATAAAAGAGTCCATTGGCAAGGTGAATTTTGTATATATTTCTAGTTCTCTCAGTCACACACATCATTGTCAAATTGTCACCTTTCCCTTTCTGTGTCTATTTCTGATCAGATCCGATCGGATGTTGAAAATGACAAGAAAGTTAAGTACTCCCTAAAAGGAGAAGGTGCAGACCAGCCTCCATACAACGTGTTTGTGGTGAACCCTGACACCGGTGACTTTCGTGTGACTAAAATATTAGATCGAGAAGTGAAACCTTTATACAATGTGAGTACAATCACTGATGCTTTTGTTTTATAATTTTATTAATAATTTTGTAAATCTTTTATCATATGATCCAGCCCTGAAAGGAGTAATAATGTATGCATGCATTTTAATGGATTTTTTTATGGATCACTGAGGACAAGTGAATACTAAAGAGAAGTGAAAACATAATTAATGTGGCTACTTTTATTTCAGCTGTTTGGTGTTGCCAGATTTAGCAATGGCACATTTGCAGAGACGAACATTGAACTAAAGATCAAGGTCGGAGATCAAAATGACAACCCTCCAGTTTTTCAAGCCATGACGCCAGCACAGGTGCCTGAACTTAGCCCTAAAGGTAACGTATACTGCTTGCTGACACTGTTTATATTTGCAAGATATATAGATAAAAGCATAAATTCCTGGAGACAGTCACCTAAATGTGAGTGGGGTTGTACACTGGGTTTGGTCAACATATTTCTTTTGACAACAAGCCTATGTGTAGGCTTGTAGTTTAACATGACTGAAAAGCAGTCCAGAAAAATTACAGATGTGTGGCATGTGATTTTGCAGACAAATTAAATGTGTTATAAATACACATAACCTTTTGTAAGGTTCAACCAGGTTACACTTTATCCATATACAGTAAGAGGCTACTACTGGACTGGCATTGAAAGTAAATGTTATCTACCAGCGGCTGTAGTAACTCTGATGTGGCAAGGAATGCCTGCTATACTGGGGGCAGCATAGTCTAGTGGTGTCCCAGCCAGAAGGTCGTGGGTTCCGGAAGGAAAGCCAGTAAAAGGCCAAAGTATACTTTGCGCGGCCACTCATTGGACTGTACGCATGACTAAATTTCGTCATGCATACAACCAAAATGTTGTGTCCACACAGACCTATGCACGCCGACGATACAGAGCGTCCTCTAAAGGCACATGAGTAGACCGGACAGGGTATCTAAATACAGTGGAAGCGTGCATGCATTGAGCTTGTCCGCAAGAGGAGAAAGGGAAGTATACTTCCCGAGTGCTCGTCCACATTGCACAAGAAGAATACTTTGTGCGTCTGCGCAACACACCAGTCCGCGTACAGGCCAGGGTATACTGCATGGCCTCTTGCGACGCAGACAAGTGCCTGTCCAAGGCCACACAATTGATATATAGAAAATATACTGGCACACAGGAAGGACGGTCGCAGATACTGCTCTCTATAGTATAGTATATGAATAGTGTGATTATAGTGTATAAATTATGAGAGCAATTAAATCAATTGTTGGTTCTTTTTAAAGGGACTTTTGTCACACAAGTGAATGCAACAGATGCTGATGAAAAGTCTGAGCTCCATAACAATGCTAAAATAGCCTATAGCATCTTGGAACAGAAGCCACCAGGAACAGGCATGTTCTACATTGACAAGGATGGAAAACTCTTTGTTAACCAGGCTACTCTAGACAGAGAGGTATGGATGTGTGTCTCACAGACATTTCTTGTTGTCATTCTTGTTTATCTTTACTGTTTTTAACAGAACTAGGAGATATTAAAAAGGAGTTGGACAAAAGCACAATAACCAGTCGCGACAGTATTGATCCTATAAAGTAGCAATGTAGTAAAGAATTCTTTACTGTCTTTCAGGCCCATGATACGTATATTCTAACAGTGCTAGGGAAGGATCTCTACGGGGCACCTGGAGGAAATACCGGAACTGGAACCCTTACTATTCAGATCCAAGACGTGAATGACAACCCTCCCACTCTGGAGAAAGACAAGGTACTGTAGTAATATGTGTGTGTGTATGAATTTGCTACACGCATGTGGGACAGACTTACAGTGTATAATACTTTATGTAATAACAAATTTATATTTATCTACGGTCTTTATAGAAATCAAATGTTTTTCTTATGCATTGACACATATGTTTCATATACTTGCTATAACGTGTATATACTGTATAATGAAAAAGTATATCATTTTAGAGTTTTGTATTTAGATGCGTGTAATCATTTCAAACATATACAATTAGTGAGAATGACATGGTCAATTTAAACCCATTGTTTTACACTTAGTTCAATGAATTAATCAATAAGGAACTCACAATGTAACATGACTCAAACAAAAACCTGGATGACTCATCTAGCACAGCTTTGCATAGTGCTCTTAATATATCCTGTCTTAGCACTCCATCTGCTGGATAATGTGGCAGTTAGTAAAGTCGCTGAACTAAACTGAACATAAATTCCAAAAATGCATAAAGAATGTAAATGCAACAAATATTTATACAAACAAATACTGTATATAGCCTAGTGCCTAGCCCAGGTTGTAGTTAGGTTGTGGATTAGATTCCTGACATGTACAACTAAGCAAGATGCCTAACCGTTACAGTACCTGCTCCTTCATACCTGTAACTGTACAGTACTGTAAATCGTTTTGGATTAAAGTCTAAATGACATAATGGTAATAAATATATATCTGAATATCATATAATTATATTAAATGCAAATAAAAAGAAGAAAAAAAAAAGTAAAAATCTAAACTCAACTGTACTTGACAGACTCTAATGTCACCAGAGAAAACTATTTAATTGATATAAATAAGAGGTTTTCAAAGCAGTTGGCGGGCCTCCCCAGGGGGGCTGTCATTAGCTATCAAAAGGAGATCACATAGAATCGCCTAAATGCGTAGAATAGCCTAAAAGCGTGTGATTTGGTTAAAGAGATAGTTCAGCGATACAGTCGTTTTACGGAATTTTACTAAAACTAATAAATGCCTGAGGACAGACCTTTTATATGTATTTGGTATAGTCTGAAGTTATGTCAAACAGCATCTTGGCTCCATTGTTGCGTGTCTATGGGATCAAATAATGATCCCATAGGCATCAAGCAATTCAGCAAAAATAAGCAAGTAGGGGGCGCCTTTTTCTAAGCTTTGTCTGAGGGGAGGCCCAGAGTCTCCCCCCAGAGTCTCCCCTCACAATATGAGTTATGATATAGATCATATGATATAGATTTATGATATAGATCATAACTCATATTGTGTTTCACCTGCAGTATGATATTAGCGTTGAGGAGAACACAGCGGGTATAGAGGTGATGAGATTGAAAGTAGATGACCTGGACCTTATCAACACTGACAACTGGGCAGCAGATTTTGAGATCACCCAAGGGAACGAGGCTGGATACTTCAGAATCACCACAGATCCTAAGACCAATGAGGGCGTCCTATGGCTTGACAAGGTAAGATGGAATTAGCAGCCTGACGCTATCCCCTAGCTATTGAATAAAATACTATTTGTTAAACTAAATGAACTAATAACTAAATGAATAAATAAATAATTTAGTTTTCCCTCGGATCAATTAAACATTATTATATCTTAACTTAAGACACTTAAGTAAGTGAGTAAGTAAGTAAGATTCGGAAGTGTTTTTCATAGGAACAGAATTTTATATTTTCTTGTACATAGCGCCAGTCGCCCTGCTACAGAGGTGGCCATGTTCAGAATACTGTCTAAAAAAACACTTTTTGCTGGGGAGAACTGCTTAGAAGGACTTTAAGTATTGTAATAATTTCTTCCTACTATGTGCTCCCACAGGCCATAAATTATGAGGACGTGAAGGATCTCAACCTGGGAGTGATCTTAAAGAACAAGGCTCCACTGTACGGGGGGGGCACGGGTGGTACAAATATTGGTGTTAATTTTGGAGGAAGTGGAGGTTCAGGAACAGGAGGGGGAGCAGGGGGTGGAGGAACTGGAGGAGGAGGAACTGGAGGAGGAGGAACTGGAGGAGGAGGAAGTGGTGGAGGAGGAAGTGGTGGAGGAGGAAATGGTGGAGGAGGAAGTGGAAATGTTTCAGGAGCATCATCTGGATCAGGTGGGGGATTTAATACCTACCCAATCAAAGTCAAGGTGACTAACCAACCCGAGGGGCCACATTTTGACCCCAAAGTCAAAGCAATTCCCATCTCAGAGGGCGGAAAGAACATTAATATTAAAGATGTTATTGCCACCTACCAAGCAATAGATAAAGACACTGGGAAAGTAGCTGAAAATGTCAGGTCAGTTTACACCCACAGAAACCTAAACAAATACTTTTTATTTTGACTCATTAAACAATAAATATATCTACCGTATATGTTATATTGTGTATTTTTATTTTGTTTATTTTTGTAGGTATGTGAAGGGCTTAGACCCTGACAACTGGTTTACCATCAACCCAGAGACGGCTGAGATCAGACTCCTCAAGATGCCTGACCGAGAGTCTACAATGCTGGTCAACGGGACATACTATGCCCAAGTACTCTGTATTACAGAAGGTAAACTTTGTTCTACTTCGTACTTGATAGCTTTTGAATATCATAATTTCAGCTGAAGGAATCTCACCAAAATACAAACAAACCAGATAACATAAGTTCCAGGTGTTAAATGTGAAAGTCCAAATGTTGGTATTATGAAGACTAAACAGGATAATGTTGCATTGCCATGACCAACTGTTGCTACAAATATAGTACCACCAGGCAGGGTGATTGCTATGTGACTTGAACATAAACTCACTCACCACAAAGTAAACCTTTGGTTTTGAACCATCCTCCCTACCATGTCGCCATTTGCAGACATGCCTTCGAAAACAGCCACCGGCACCATAGCCATCCAGGTGGAAGACTTCAATGACCACTGCCCCACCCTGACCAGCACAGAACAGACTATGTGTGTCACCGACAACACTATCATTGTGAGTGCTGAAGACCATGACCAGTTCCCCAACGCAGCACCATTCCAGTTCTTTCTGATCCCAGAGGGTACCAAGGGCAAATGGGATATGGAGCACCTGAATGGTGAGAAGATTATAGATAATAATGCTGATTTAAAGGTGCACTCTTCAATTGCCCTGGCTCACAAGTTTGAAACACAGATGTGCACGAATGATTGGCTGAATGCTGTATTTTCGTGTCTTGTCAATCATGCCCATTCCCATATGGGATATGACGCCATATTAGTACAATATACATTGTTCTATACCATACATATGTATGTATAATATGATCTAGTAACAATAATACAACTTAGTACAGTAATACAATGTAGTACAATGTGTGTTGCTTCGATATAAGCAAGGTTGACTGGGAAGACACACAGGTTGTCTCCTTCATGCATTCCAGAAGTACCTCTTCACATTAAGGACTCGGTTCTTGGTAGAATTTGAAGGATCCTGGACATCGGAACAGTCCTTTGCGGTATTCGATGATGTAATTGTAATATGCTTAAAAATTCCGCTTTGAAGGATTCTTCCTACACTTCGAGAAACACCCTTTTAGTGCAGATTTCCCAGACTGATATGCTAGGGTGCGTTTCCAAAAGTGTTGCTAAATGTTAGCAACTTCTGTGGTGGGAACTACACAGTTGCGATGTAACCGTTTCCCAAAACCATAGTTCGAACTATGGAGGTAACTTCATTGGTAACTTACATGGTACAAACCATTGTTAAGCGATTCAGGTTATGCCCAAAACCATAGTTCCAACTACGCAAAAACTATTTGAACTACAGCTCTCGAGCTGTGGTCAGAAGCTTAGTTCCTGGTGACTACGTCATAGATGGCGGAAGATGCAGTTGAAGGAGGGTAGTCATAATGTGAGTAAGCAGGGAATGTTCTTGCTATACAGGGCCGCGACAGGGGGGGCAGGAGAGGGCACTGCCCACCCTAGATTAAGCTTTGCCTACCCTATCAAAAATTATAATCAAGTAGGCATCATTCGCAGTTAGAATCGTATTAAACAAGAGATCTACAAGTAAGGGCAACTAGTGCTGAAGAAAATAAACAAAGACGTGTCATTGAAGGAAGTTAAATGTGTATTGGTGTCCTAACAATAAAACAATTACTGTAAAAACAGTAACACACTTACTGTACCCCAACACAGTGGAACTAATAAGGCCAACATTAAACTGCAAATACAATTATTGAACTTAATTGCAACACAAATCACATACTGAACACAAGGAATTCTGGGAAAGAGAGTGGAGCTTAGCGCTGTCACCTTTTGTTGTTCTTTTGAAAAAGATGAAAAGTATGCATCACTGCTAGGGTTACGAGATATTACGTCGACCATGGTAGGGAATCATGCACCCATCTATCCAAATGAAGTTATGAAAAGTATTTGAAGTATGAATAGTGTTTAAACACATATTTACACAAAGGCTATTTCACTACCAATATTGTAGCCCTAACAGTTGAAATTCCATTTATTTTGTTCTTCTACAAAAACCGCATCATATTATTATTGTTGTTGTTGTTGTTGTTATATGAATACAATATGAATAACCTAGTTATAATAAATGTATACTTTATCAATCGCAACTGTCATATTTTGGAATAATATGACAAAGTTTGTGAGTTTTTGAAAGCTTCCCGCTGTGAAAATCAGACTGAACACATCTAGAAACATTGCAGTTCGAACTACATTGGTTCAAACTAACATGGTTCAAACCACTGTGGTACCAACAAGGTACGACAGTTTTGGGAAACCGCCGTACTTCAGATGTTGGTTAGTTTAACAATGCTAGCTTCTGTCATTGTAACGGGAAATACACCCCAGAGCGAGATAAATCATGGAGCTTGCAAAGTCAGCTCGATTTTTTTATAGTGTGGTAGACAGTAGAAGACTAAGGGCCATCATAAAAGAGTGAGTGACCTAAGTTAGAGAGGAGCTCTGTAGGGGCAGATGTAATGATGGTTTCAACCACAAGGTCAATTCTAGACACAGATTGAGGAGTGTGACTTTAAAGTGGTAATCGAATATACAGGGTTTGTGTAAATCACTGCTTCTTTCCTATTTAAATGCTGTGTCTCTATAATGTATGAATTCAACCACTTACTGAGCACCATGTGATTGTGATTGTCATTGACAGACACCGCCACTATTCTGAGGGCCAAAGAGTCCATATGGCCAGGTTACTATGAGGTGGCATTGGAGGTCAGGGACCAACAGGGACTTGCCTGCCCAGATGTACAGAAGATAAAGGTGTTTGCGTGCACTTGCCAGGAAGGGGTATGTGGCACGAGGGACGTTTTAGGCCAATCTACCAACGACTCCAAACTAGGAGCAGCGGCCATTGGGCTTCTCTTCCTGGGCCTGCTTATGCTACTTCGTAAGTATGATATAATTCATCTTGATCACTTGGCAGTTGGCATCATATGGGAAAGCAAATTATGACTAACATCTGACAGTTAGAGGGGGTCACAGTACAGCCTCATATAGACTTGTATATCTTAGTTAGGAGGATTGCTATATTGCTCTTTAAATGCCTACTTGCCTGTAAGCATTCTTGATGCTTACAGGTAGGCTGTCCAACATACTGAGCACACCATATGCCAAACCCTTACCTTCTCCATAATACCTTATAGAGACTACTCCCTATAAGTCACTTTGGATAGAAGTGTGCTAAATGAAAAACAAGTTCTTTAAATAAAGTGTAATATAATCAACAATTAAAACCACCATTGTCTTTATTAAAGACAATAAAGCAAATTATAAATAATTCAAGACACAAACATTTCTCAAAATTTTTTAATAATTTCTTATCTAATGGAAGTCTTCTTTCTCAGACATCTTGTCCCCAACCTAGCTAACATGTGCAAGCTAGCTAGCATATCTATTGTATCCACATGACAAAGATGTGTATGATGGCAGAAAAAGCGAATAGGAGCAAATATGAGTAGCAAAGGGATTCAAGGGAAAGTCTGCGTGAACTATAGCATAAGAATAAATTCATATCATTATAAATATTAATATACTTTATTAAATCTCTTCTGTTGTTGCTGAATGCTGTAATAACTTGCAAGGTGTCTACATATCTCTGAATCTCAAGAAACACTTTCTTTACAGTCATCCCCCTGTTGCTGCTTTTCTGCCAGTGCGGGGCTGGGGCTCTGCCAGGGGGGTTCATCGGTATGGACAATGACACCAAGTCCCATCTCATTTCCTACCACACAGAAGCTAATGGAGATAACACGGTAAGTCCACCATTTGAGTAATGTTGAACTTCAGTAAAACCCTTGACTGTATAGCTTACCCCAGGTCCACACACTGATGTTTTCTAACTTCTAGCAATGGACTTGTTGTCGGTGGTCCTGTGTTGAAATAAACACTGGCTGTGCTTTCCTTTTTGAATCACTATATGGATTGTAGGAGAGAAAACTTTACTGCTCTCCCACATTTAAGCCAATAATGTGGAACGCTTGTCTGATTGTTTATGTCTGACCCTGTGAGACTATATGATATAGCCTATGATCAATACAATAAAATACACTTTACTGTCCTTATGGGGAAAGTTGTTTAAGGCTCCCACTGTTAAATGCAATATTAGACAGAAGAAAATAAGAAAAATATTGTACATTCAGATATGCATCCATACTTTACACCTGAGGCATACTCTAGCAATACATCAATTATTTAAAGTACATACTGTACAGGACGCATCTAGCAGAGCGACATATTTCACAACCCAACAATTGGATTGAGTAATAGAACCCATTGTATTATGAACTGATAGATTAAGTTCATTAAATGCAGTGACAAAATTACATGTTTCATCCTGAATGCATGTGGACTTTCAGTTAAGGAATGGTCTAGATTTTTTACTCAAAGTTAAATAAAATGTAATTTTAACATTCTACTCGACTTTTGTTAAAACCCTGAAACCCTCTGTGACACGTAATCACACTCAAGCAGGGTTCAATCACGCATCTCGTTTTTAGCACGGTTTATGTACAGTTTCACAGGAGACAAAGTTTTAGCAGTATTCTCCCCGGGTCTGCTTTTCCACTCCTTTTACTTGTGAACAGGTCGTCAGTTAATTGGCACACACCTGTTTCCAGTCCCCCAAGTACCATGAACCACACCTCCCAACACTCCCTCCTATACAGACCCACACCCGCACACTCAACTCTGTAGCTTCCTTACTTCAAGATTACATTCCCCCGCAGACTTTGCCATGAAATAACCACGGTAGGTGCTGGACTGGCTCAAGTCCTGCGGACAAGTACAAGTGACAACACATTCTACCAGTAGAGATTAGCTTTCAATAAATTGTAAAAATATGTTTCTGAGAAACAATGGAAGTGAATTTCAGATGAAAATCGAATTCCAATGTAATACTTTTTACCGGACGTCTGCCTGTACTGTAAGGAAGGAAGGAATTAAGGAAGGAAGGAAGTGAGTAAGGAGTAAGGAAGACAGAAGTTAAAAGTGTTTTAATATTACCCTTAAATTACTCAAATTGAGTAACTTCAGTGTTGTAGTTAGTCATTTGTTTTCTAAAGATAGTCTTACATGCAAGTGATTTGTTGTAACATCTTGACTGCTGTCCCATAACAGGATGTGCCAGTACTGAACACAGTACCACAGTTGGATGTAGAGATGTCCGCAATGGCCAAAATGGGTCACATGGTACCCAGCCCCATGGGCTTCCAACAAGCATTCTCCTCTGCCGGTGGGGCCCAGTACCAACATGACTCTATGAGTGCTAATGGGAATAAAGTATGGGGGCTTGGGAAAGACCAAGCCAGCTTCTACTCTGAGGTTGATGGCAGAGAGGCAGGAGGGATGTACAACGGCATTGCACTGCCAGACTTCTACCTGGAACAGTACTATTCACAGGTGAGGTAACGAGTCTGACAACTGAGCCTCAACCACTTGAAAATCAAGATAAAGAAAGAATAGTGAAAGAAAATAGTTTTTTACCTCCTATTTTCCTACCTATTATACCTTTCCATTGAATTTACTAAACATAAAACCCCCTATCTGTGAGAGAACCATAGGACAGAAACAAAACCAGAAGGCCTGCTTCAGAAACAACTTCACAATATGAAAGCAAATAAATTACTACTTAAAAGTAAAACTGTGTTGTGCTTCTTAAATGGATAGTAGCATTTGTTAATGTAACGTTGAGCAGTTTCCTATTGATTTTTCCTTGTACAGAAAGCATGCTGTGCATTGGACAACCAGGTGGCAAAGGAAAGTCTCTTGGTGTATGACT
>JAOEHI010042312.1:0-18405 GCA_025447815.1 Percopsis transmontana
AGAGAGAGAGAGAGAGAGAGAGAGAGAGAGAGAGAGAGAGAGAGAGAGAGAGAGAGAGAGAGAGAGAGGGAGAGGGAAAGAGAGAGAGAGAGCATTCATGTAGAAAAGTAGAGTGGGAGGAAAGAAAAATGTGTGATGGTGCAGCCTGAGATTCTCACCGAGACAAATGACAGCCCATTCCATTATGCAATAACCTAGGGTTCAGACCAGAGTAAACGAGCACAGAACTGTGTGACCGCCCCCCCATCTGATTGTGATCGGACAGGTATTCATGATGTAAAATCCACATCCACACTATTACATTAATTGTCGATGTAAATAAAAATTTGTGACATTCAAGTGCACACATGTCAAGTCACAACATTAGGGAAACAATAATGTGTTTTCTGTCTTTTCTTTGATTACCTGCTCTGGTGAGGTAAAGAGAAATTGCTTTCTGTATCAGAGTTTTTTTTAAATGAGAATGTTAACCGAATCCTGCTAGGGACTGTTAACATGACCCAATATGTCGTGTACTTGTTACAAATATAAGTATTTTTAGGAATCATTGATGAATATTGAAACCCTATTAGCTCTAACTGGGTTTCCAGGAAGCCTCTTTAAATAGTGCCAACATTAACTTCATATATTAGACTGGTTCTAAATGCAACATTCCCTCTAAAGACAGGCTATTCTTTTATGAGTCTGCATACTAATTGTGAAATTACTGAAACCTTACTTCTTTCAAAAGACAGATATCAAATATTGTTTCTGTTACTATGGCTGATCAGAAGATTTTTCAAGGAGTCTTAAGCTACTTGTATGTGGGTGATATTAAGGGGCTGTACAATAAATTTTTGTCTTCAACAGTCAATGTCATTTTAGTTTACATTTCTCATACCGGCAAATTCAATTGCACATTCTAAGCCTATAAACAAAGATCTCCTGATTAAAAATTTAATTCATGATTGGCATCCTTACCAATGGTGGTGATAACAGTTCCAGCAAAGAAAAAGGAGGAGCTAAGATCCCACAGGCTTGTTTGATTGGATGAATTTCCTGACGGGTTCACACCTGCTCGGATTGCTGATACAACTTGCTGGAAAGGAGAAAATGGTTAGTTCACATTTACATACTCATAAAGGCATGATGTACAGTCTTTTCTCTGGTATGATGGGGTGGGATGTGTTTATCAGTCTTTCCTAGGAGACAGACAACAGTAAAAATCCAACTAAAAGTCAATAACAACTGTCCAAAACACTTTCCGCGAAGCGAGCTCAGAATATCGAGGCTTAGCTAAAATAGTCTATCTTGAACAAGCGCGGTCATGAAATAAAGGCTTAATGCGTAACACACACATAATTCAGGATCAAAGAGACTTGACGCTAATTCAGGCGAGTATTATGCGCGTGCACAAGGTATTTATTCAGCTATGATTATATGATTGTCGAAAACGTCAATTGATCACTGCCAATATGTCACAAAAAGACAAAGAGAGAGCGGCGGTCTTTTCATCTGCCGAGGAGTATCATAACGATAGAAAAGGCAACACGGTTGTGATAAATATAGCAAGGAACAATACTGTAGCGATGGCGCTAAGCTCCGCACCCTTTCCCAGTTATTCCATCCTTGTTGACATCATCAGTACTAGTTGCTCACACAATTTCTTGTTTAAATAGGATTCTAACTGTAAATGAAGCCTAATTGGTTATTATTTTAAACCACCCCTCCTCGGAGGGTCGGAATTCTTTCAAATCAGAAAAGAAAAGCACTCCAATAATCTGTTTTGTGTAGGCCTATTGGAAATACTGTATATGAAGGGTGCCTTTCCCCCTTGTCTATTTTCTATAATTCTATAGAAGTGCATTGATTTAAACAGGATAAACATAATTCATTTAAAGTTTTCCCACTAATTACTCAGAACAAATTACAGAATAGAAATGTCAGAGCTATTGCAGCCTTCAAATGGAACTTCATGAGCTTGTGATTACGACATCGGTAAGTCGTGTGGTAAGTCATTAGGCAACGGCAACATGGACGCCAAAAGACTCCTCGTTGTTCTCTTGTTCGCCTTTGCCATTTCTGAAAACATCAGCAAACACGTCACAAATCGTGAACTCTGAGCTTTCAGAATATTTCTACTTACGAGGTTGTGAATACCATATCTCCTCGTCAACACGGTAAACACGACCCCATTTGAAGGCCTCATACAATATGTTGCGGAGTTCCGGGACTTTTTACGAGCTCTCAAACACTAAGCTTCACTTTAGCCTCCGAGGGAGCAGGCTAACTCAAAAGGATACGTTGCTATAGTAACTAGGCTCGGATAATCTTAAGCGAGTTTCATGCAGCCGAAAATGCTGGAAATAAGCCATATAGGCCTATAAATATTATAAGCTAGGCTTACTCACTTAGCTCTCTACGTGGAATACCCCCTAGAACAACTACTGTTGCTGAACAGTTTCAAAATTTCAACAATATATTTCCAATCTCTCACAAACTGTGAAAGGAGTACTGTACAATATGTTTTAACATAGTCACGAATTACTGTGAGTACGAGCAGAAAGTTGTTATGTTGTGCTAATTAGTCCCGTCTTATACAGACTGGTTGGTACTGTGTTTACTGTCGTGTGTGTGACTCTATAGGTGTGACCTAGATCAGAGCAGACGCCTGCTAGGGGAACAGAGCATGTGTACTCGCTCAACACTCCAAGCTTATCTCAGAACACGTAGAGGGGAAATTTAACAGTAGGAGACAAAACGCAATTACTGTAGTAGTGAGAGCACACACACACACACACACACACACACACACACACACACACACACACACACACACACACACACACACACACACAAACACAGAGAAAGCTCTCACAAACACGCACAGAGGCAGACACACTCACACAAACCTCTTGGGAGACAGTGGAAAAGGAGATAGGGTTTCAAAGCCAGAAACAGTGGTGGGGACTCCCATTTATTAGCCCTGTTTGTGTCCACACAGAGAATAACTATCCTCTGAAAACAGACAGAACATCTAATAGATGAGCATTTATTTAGTGAGGGGACTCATGTCTTTTCTTCATATGTCCAACAGAAGATAGAGTAATATGAATTCTCTTTAACTCACACTGGCAACCCACCCCCTCTAGGAAAGTTCTAGCTCTCACTAGCAACCCAGAGCAACTGAGCACAAAACGGAAAACCAAGACAAAAGAATGGCCGGTTTCTTTATTAAGGAATCTACTCATAACTGACCAAATGCAGGTATTGCGTTGGTCTAGATAGAACCACACAGAAAGTCTGCAGCCCTTGCAAATGAAAGCCATACAAACTTAACATGATTAATTAGCTCAATGTGATTAATTAGCTGAAACTAATGATGACAGTTGATCTATAGCAATGGCAGCAAGTAAATAATGACCAATAACAACAACAGCTTAGCACACAAAAACTATTATCATAGGGGTGTAACTGTCTTCCTTGGCCGGATGGATAAAACCCATTCTAACTAATGCAGTTTATTGTCACAACCACACCCCGGGAGCCACAGAACAGCAAATCTGCTTGGTCCTCTCTTCACCACTCTCCCTCTCCAAAGTGTTGAACACACCTGGACACTCACAGGAATCTCAATGAAGGGAAGAGGGAGCATGCTGAGCTCACACCAGCGTGAGGGTTTGTGTTTTATTATGTTGGTTGTGGACAGTAGTTGCTATAGCTTGACACCATGCTTGTGTCAAGTTGCTAGCCTACTTCCTGTTTGCGGTAAAGTATTTTGGACATAAAAAAATCTGCCCTTGCATTTACCTTAGTTCCTAGTTTGTTACATTTATCATGCTGCTGTAAAATACCTGAGTGTCCCTGGTCCTACTGGGTGCTCACGCTACAGAACCCTTACTAAGACAATTGGATAGGAACAAAATATCAACGAAAGCAGTTTGGAGATTTTACTGGTGCATGCAGACACTACTGGTGCATAAGGAAATAGCAGAGGAGTGCGCTTCTAAGTAAACTCTTTAATTTCCCTGGGGTAGAGAATCCTAGAATCCTTTTGACAGAAATGTGGTTTCTTCCACTTTTATATTTCATACTGTAAGTATTTAGTTATACATAGTTCAATTCAGGCACACACACACACACACACACACACACACACAAACATTCACACAATGTAGTGACAAATGCAGTTTAAATGAGCTGATATGGGATGTAAAGGCTGATTATCAACCCCGTGGCAGAGAAGGACAAAGCATAGCTATTAATCTTTCAATGAGATGGGCTGGATAGGTACGCATATGCAGGGCACGCACACACACACACGCACACACGCACACACACACACGCACGCACGCACGCACACACACGCACACACACAAGCAGACCACCACGAGTTCTGTTCCTTTTATCTTCTCTCTCAACCCCATCATTTCCAAATAGAACAGAGGAAAGGGTTTTATGAAAAGCCGTATCCTGGAAAATGCAACCCTGACGCTCCCCCCCCTCCCTCCCCCTCCCCCTCCCTATCCCAGGGACCGCAGTCCCTGAAATATCCTCATTTGGAAAATAACACACTGAGATGGTCTTGGCTCAACCAGGGCCATTTGTCTCCCAGCCGGCGCGGGCATATTGATGCACTGTTTTGGCACTTTACTTCATGCATAATCTCTGGGACAATAAAAGACGATAAGGTGGGACGATGTGAGTCCCTGAGGGGTGCCAAACGGGTTGACGGCAGGAGAGAATGAACCGTCCCATTTGAGCTCTCCACATCACACACACATGCTTTTAATCACGCCCTTTGTGGGAATGTCTCTTCTCAAACCTCATTCAGAGGCACTGGCTTTTGATCACTGGGAGCAGGCCAAAGGTGTGTGTGCGTGTGTGTGTGCGTCTAAATAAAGTTGACAGGGTGGCACCTGTGTTGTAGTACACATCAATAAATCATCACAAAGTTATAGCTTCCTTTAGCTGAACTGGTGCACCAACTGTCTAATGGTTCTGGCCTGGTGAGTAAGTAGCAAAGAACAACAGTAAAGATAGTTTTGTTAGGCTTAACGGCCTCACAAGGAGCCTGTTTTGCCTCAGCCTAAGGCACATATGCAAACTGACAAGGTTTTGAAATTCAAAATGCTCTCCTGTATGTTTGTTTTGGTGCAGTCCAGTTCATATGAAATATGAAGACTTGATTCGTTGAATTGATATAATGAACTCAAAGTACTGAAAGTACTGTAACTCAGCAAACACATGCTGCTGTAACTGAACCTGACATGACTTCTTTAAAGAAGAGCGCAAAGGGATACTGTAGGAATGTAGTAGACAACATTCAACCCTACAGTAGGTCATTGGCAGTCCTTTGTGTTCCCTGGGGGAGTCTTTGTCCTGGTAGCTAGTCCTACCCGAACTCAAGGTCTAAGCTGAACTCACGTTTTTTTAATTGTAATACCTGTTTTGTTTTTTTTACTGTAATTGCCTTTTTTACTGTAATAACTGTAATAACGGAAGTCTACATTGGCCTGCGGCATCCACAACTAAAGCAGTAAAACTAGAAAGCCACAGCAAGTAGCAATACTGCTACTTGTTCCCTCACTTGACCTACCTTGACCAGGTCCTCCAGCTCAGAGGAGTTGACACAGGAGTGCACGGTCAAGAAGTCCAGTTTCTCGGCCAGTATGGCCAGTTTCTGGGAACTCTCATGTGGTTGCTCCAGTGCTCTGAACACCGTCGCCCCAATGATGAGGTAAAGCACCACTAAGAAGAAGATGGCCGAGACAGTCTTCCACCTCATGACAGTGGTTTTTGTGTCATAATCATCCTCAGGATAGCTAAGCACCAGCGGCTTGGCAGAGAAAGACAGGCGGGGTTTGGAGTTGTGGGCTGCAGACTTTGGGTCAAGAAGGTCAGGTGCGGCCACTGTAAGGATGAAAAGTGTTTCCGGTTAACGGCTGTCATTTCCTAAAAGTCATAATTTCATCTGGATACTTGGTTCCATCTTTGGCTGAAAGCCGAGAAATTGCACAATTAAAAAAAAAAGTATAATGGTGGTTGCACGCTGCCCAGACAAACGCCGACCAACTCCAACCAACACCAACTGTTGTGTGCACGCCAGTCTGTGTTTGTCGGTGTTTGTCAGATGGAGTTTTTCCGAGTTTGACATGTCCAGACTGGACATGTCAAAGAAGATGTCAGTTGGTTTTCTGAACAAAAAAAACTGTAACCGATAACAGCCAACTTTAGAATGTTGGGGTAAGTTGGACATTGTCTGGGCAGTGTAAACCCTGTTCACACTTTTGAATTTGAGCATTTGAGCATTTGAGCATTTGAGCATTTGAGCATTTGAGCATTTGACCTTTGAACCCAGACAATTCAGTCCATATGATTGATAGTTCCATGCAGTTAAACTGCCACAAAAACATTTTTTCCTCTAATAACCTTTCAGTGACTATGGATCAACAGATTTCTCTGCTTCCATATGAGCCTTGTCAGTGGTAATCATGCAACAACATGTTGTGACGACGGTATAACTCAGCTTCAGGTATGCTTCACTTTACCGATATGAAAAACATCTTTAATAAGCACAACATGGTTTCTGTGTAGGCCACAGCAGAACTCATGGTAAAACTGGTGTTCAGGCACTATATATTTGGCTTCTTCAATCCACCAACAGCTCTCTGACGTGTTAGAATTTAAAGAGAAGAGAATCCTTGAAATACTGTAGGCCTACCAGTGGTTATGAATAAAAAATGTAAAGCTCTCTTCCACATACCTACCTTGATCACGGCAACTGAGGCTCAGGCAAGTCCTAATCTTATAGAATAGCAATCGCGCATGCATGTGAACAAAGTGAAGCTACTACATAGGCCTCATTCTTTATCTAAAAATAAAATAATATCATCCAGCAGGACGCTATATTTTTTTCGGAATGAACATTAACCTCATCTTCACGCTGCCCTTAGTGTCACGCCTTGCGCCCACTTGTCATTACGCATTTGCATTTCAGCATAACTGTGATATGCACTTACTTCTTCTCTACCATCTCTTCTCTCTTGTCATTGTCATCAAGGGATTGTTTTCCCAAATGCCAATGTAAAGGATGACAATGTCACCGTCCCGCGTTGTCGTCCGCTATTGTGCTCTCACGAAGGGACGCTGCCGCCCAACGCATGGTGTTCACTGAGCTCCTGCACTCCAAAAAGTTGCTTCAGTCGCCCCTTAAATGAGTTAGAGTCTCCAACTGGAATCAACTCAGAACACCGCGTTCCCATCCGCAAGATGTGGCGCGGAAAGAAAGCAAACTGGAACGAAGCGCTTCCACCAAATCCATCCCGTGCCCGCAGGAATAACGTAAAAGCGTACAGCTGTGTTGTTGGTCGGATGCAGGTCGTGTAGGCTGCTACTATTACTACTGCCTACTACTAATATTAGCCTACTACTACTACAGTAGACTTAGGCTACTTCTGCAAGCAGCCAGACGGATACACCGGTGAGATAGGCTACAGTAGCTACACCGCACTGTTATGTTGCGTGGTTTGGGCTTTTCGTCACTTAAGTCAGTCAAACGCATGGTAGTTGAGAGACACCGGGATGGTATAGGATACCGTGAATTTAAAAAATATATTTCTCCCCATGCAAGTTGGGCACGCATTTGAATTGCATCCCACAAAATACTGCTGGAGTAGCCTACAATATGCTGAGGAGGCGGGGCGCAGATTCACAAGACGCGCACTCCTTGAAGAACCCCACATATTGAGAGCTGTAACTCCTTGTGCGTGTGCGTGTGGTCTAGGAATATGCTCTGGGGCGTTTCAGGGAGATCCCGCCGGACTATGGTCTTGCTGATGTCAAGACATTCAATTAGCAATCCGTTTTCCAACCTAGGGGAAAGTGTAGCCGGTCTCTGACATACTATGCACGCAGCCATTAAACCTGAAGGACACCAGGCTACATATGTAGGACACATGCATTTAATTCATGTTAGTGATTCGACTAATGGAAGACGCATGGTCACATTTAATTAGCTAATGTAAGTCCATTTCAATAATATTGAAAAATTGAGCCTGACATATACTGTATGTTCAATACATTTCTGTGTGCGTGTGCGTGTGCGCGCCTTAATAGGACATGCGTGCCCCATGTCTCTGTCAACAAGATTGATAAGAGCTACTACTTCTAATTAGACTCAGAAACCTGCATTGTGCCTCCTAGCCAGTCCACTGTTCACAGAGTAAACCTGGCAACTGTGTTGCTACTCATTAAACTCGCAGATTATTGTTTACTGTTCTGTATGTCCTGCACACATCCCTTTTATCTTTGAAACAGTGCAAAAATCATACTCTGTATGAGTGAAGGTTTTGCTCTGTGTCAAAAAAGTGACAAGACAGCTTTGATTCAAACCTTATCCGCCCCCAACTGCCAAATGAAAGATGTTCTTGACAAGTTATCTAGACATAACTGCTTACGATGACTGTTCATTCTTGCTGTAAAAAGTAAACTGTCGTTTTTTGTTTTGGAGCTGAATAGTTCCCCGCATAAAAGTTCGATAAGAATAGGATTTCACTAATTCACTTCTGCATCTTTGAGGCTTAACAGTATAAATAACAGTCTAAATAAAATAGTACAACACCTATTATCGTCAAATTTCACGTCTTTTTAAATGCTGTCATTGTGTAATGGCTGTGTGTTGAGCAGTTGGCTACAAATGTAAGGCCTTCCAGGTGTACCTGTTCTACGCTTCATTTACTGCTGTTTCTGGGTGGTGTTGTATTGGTTTGAAAGCTTTACAGTAAACATGCCATAGCATAACATAACTGTAAACGTACGGGTATACAGTATAAACAATAATACACATAATTAAAAAATGGATACACTTAAAAATGTCATGAAATAATAAGAACAAAGAACAATACAAAATATAAATTAAGAATTGTAAAAAATACTGTAATTAATCCTAAAATACCCCCTAACCCTTCAGGGTTTGATACCATCTTCTCTTCTCTTAAACATGTGTGGACCAAGCACATAAAAACTGGTTTAACGTGCCAAAGGCTCAAATGTCACCATGTGTTCTCACCACTTTGGACAGAGAGGAAAAGGAAAGAGTTGAAAAAACGCGAAAGCATGCAGGAAAACCTGGCTAGTAGCCCAATCGTCTGCTGTGCTCAGTGGGGCCAAGAATAGCCGAGCTTCCTCAATCCTTCCACCTCCGGTTTCCTGTTTAGCAGATGTTACAGTTTGCACCTGGACACAGGTGAAGCATAGGCCTACTGTATGTGTCAATAGCGTGTGCTAATCCTGTTTACACTGTCACCCTTTGGCATTCCTAAATTCAATGATTTCTGTTTCAAAACTCTTCTCTTCAACCAAGAAACTAGCAATGCCAAACTCCTATTTATCATGCAAAGGTTTATGTATTGCAGGTATATTTGCCTGCCTGCTCTTCGCACATGAACAATTCCATCTGAGGTAGCATTTGGGGGTTGTTGGGTGCATGCTGGCAGTAGCCTACACGTTGTGAATCAAACAAAAAAAAATGTAAAAAAACTTTTTTAGCAGTAACCAGAAGCAACGTAGCCTCGTTAAAACCTAAAACCATCCAGAAATTGCAAACTCCGCCTCTACGATTTACATATCAGTCTGGGAACTCTCAATCAAAAAATCGTCAGTGCCAATAGGTGTCAATCGAATCATTAGCAGGCCTTCAGCCAATCAGAAAAACAAACATTTGACGATGATTTTCAAACACAGGCACCAGCAGAAGACTGGACCACCTTCAACCAGTCCCAAGACCCATGATTTGGATTTGATGATTTTCCAATGACAGGCAGTTAATTGCTGCTGGCTCCAACTGAACTACCCTCTTGGACTCTGACTGGTCAGCGGTTGTCTACACGAGCTCCCAGACTGACACAGTATTTGATGCGAAACCAATCATGGAGGCAGAGTTTTCCATATCAGGATAGTTTCAACCAGGCAAGAAGCAAGTGAGAAGGCTTCTTATAAGTGAATGTTGTCTAAAAGCTATCATAGCTGGTCTGTAAAAATATGAGGAATAAGGCAATAACCCGACTGAATGAAAGATGAAAGATGTGTAATTGACTCACAAGATTTCTGCATCTTTATTTAATCTACAATACAGTCTCGCCTCAATATGGCATTCTGTGAAGCAGCATTAGTGTAACAGACAAATGCTTGATGAATAGGTTATCCTCTGTGTTCCTGTGTTACCCGTCTCATGGATAGCCTGTGGGTGTGCCTTAACATCAGCTGTCCTAATTTGTTGTAACATTATTGCATTAATCATCCCTATTACCACAGCAATTGCTCTTGATGTCACTATGAAATGCAAAGCAATCTTATTTATTTAGCTTAGTTTGTCATCGGTGTAGTCTCAGGTCTAGACTACAAATTACAAAAATACTTATATGGTCAGACATATTAGTTGTCTAATTACAGCCAGTAAGTTGACAACTAATTATCACTGAAACACAAAGAAACCTGCCGTGATATTAAAGCTAACAAACTCCAAGATTTGCCCAGAAGAGAGAATTATATGAGCTTTGCAGGACCGAATTTTGAGACGCAAGACAAATCTGGAGACTTTCCTAAAGGCATTCTAATAGAATTCTTTTGGCAGTTTTTTTTCCACACCCGTCTATTTTTCTGACAGCGCATGAGAGGCTCAAGTTGACTGTAGAGACAGTAATAGACAACGTGTTGTTTTGAAGGACAGCTCGATTCATGAAGTCTAATGCTGGCTTCGCAGTGCGCTTTTTCATTCTTTGAAGTCTAAATAAAAATCAATCACTGCTCAATGATGGATTTTAAGATGAAGGTATACCCAATGTGTGTTTTCGCTATGCTATGAAGTGTGAAAACGTACTGCAGTACAAGAGTTCAATATGTTTTTGTTGCAGTTGCAAGTCAATAACTGCAAATAGACTAAATAATAGAAGTCAACCAAGTTTATGTTGCCTCCCTATACTGACAAACTGCCACATATTTAGGCAGTACTGCATAGATTTAGATTTTTGTCTGTGTCTTAAAAATACACTATTATTCCCAACCCTTATTCACCACAACAAGACAGTAAAAACATAAATATGAGAAAACATATTGAGAAATACAATCTGTAATCCACAAATGTGCTTTATTCAAAATATTTTTTCCCCGCCTGCTTTATTAAGAACGTTTTATCACAGATGACGTGACAGTGCATTTTATAATCTCCTCCTCTTGCTTCAAAAGGTATTCTTCAAACCCTCGCAGAAACTGGAGTCAAATAGCCTGTCCTTTATTGGCCCTGATACTTGTTTGACCACTCCTACATTGAAATATTGAATAGGCATTGACCATCTACCAACTATCTATACTATGAGAAAGGTGCAAAAAAATTCTATTCTATTCGCTTTTCCATGTTGTGCACTTTGACTGTGTATCTCCCACACATCTTCTGTGACCTGTGGTTAAATAGTACAGATGTGCTTTTCAGATCCAGCCATTGTGTATGTAGCCAGGATTAAACAAGCATAGACATAAAAAGCGTATACAAAATCAGCTGGGCGTATAGACGCCAGCTGTTATGGCTCTGTCTCGCACAAAGAAATACTGTATCAGGAGCTGAGAATCATAACATTGATGTGTTCTCCAAACATTTGCTGAACCAAAGGATGCCCGCTCGCTGTAAGCCACCTGTTCCCTGGATCCTGCGCTCTGTTTTTTTAGGGGAATACAATTGGAATATGACAGTTGATAATACAAATGATCTCTGAAGGCTGTCAAAACGCTGTGCATTCTGTGTTAGGAAAAAGAGGTTAAGAAGAGGTTATTTCCTTCCCCAGGTACATTTAAATTAGATGAGAGTTAAATTAATACAAATAAATACTCATACTCACATTTTGATTGTATTTATAGAATAGGAAATTTGTAGAGATGACTTGCCCCTAATTCGATATGCATGCCCATTTACAATTACATAAACTATTATATATATTATATAAACATTATATTAGTGTATTGTAGGGGTGTGGGCGTGGTTTAGCTCTGTCTGTGTGTGGGAGGGCTTGTGGGGAGGCGTTGTTCACGGGGCTTGGGGATTAGGGGACAGGTGTGGGCCATTATAATTCACCTGTCTCCACAGTAAAAGGAGCATGGGCTAGACCCATAGGAGAGGAAGGGAGCAGGACCTTTGACAAACCTACTAATCTGCAGGCAGTGTTCAAGTCCTGTGTGTGTTACATTATTGCAAACTGTGGAATAAAGCGTGCGAAGCACAAGTGAACAGACCGAAGCACAAGTGAACAGACAACCATTTGTGTGGACAGTGCTCGGTAGTTCACATGTGGTGTTAGATAGGTATACACAAGGTATAGTTAACTGAATTGTCCTATTTACTATAGTGTCTTTTTTACCTGACTAGATGTTTTCTGTGACCTGGCAAGTAATTGCTCACTTCACAGAGAGAGAGAGAGATGGAAGCATTCAAACATGAAGGTTCTCTGTTCTCTCAGACTGTTTAATGACTTGGACAGACACAGACAGGTTAACTTGTCTGTACACTCTGCCATGGGTACTGTTTAAGGTGAGCAGAGGGTCAGAGAAAATGAGGATGAAAGCACAATAACCTCATGCAGAGGGATACCAACAAAAAAAATGAAGCATTTACTGACGGTTGGAGTTGCTAGGCAATGAAAAGGCAAACCCCCACTCACACAACACTTTGTTTTTCTGGAGGAAACTCAAATGACCTCTTCGTGAAGCACCTGGTATGCACTTTTCAAAAAACATTTCCTTCCTCTCACAGCAGAGGACAGTTTGTATTTATATGGAATGATGAAGTGGCTTTTAAGGGCTTGGTCATTCTGTGAGAACACAAAAATTTAATCTAGAAAGCCTACGCATGTTGTTACGGTCACTACACAGTTTGTTTAACTGTGTTCTGGTCCATTTTGGTTGTGGATTTAGCCTGACATGTACTGTAAACACTGGAATCTTTCAATGTTTCTCGCTGACGTTCAGATCAAATCAAAATGTGGTGAAAAGCTCCAAGTATTTATTTTTGGTGAACAAGAGCCTTAATACATTGGTTTATTCTGTTCTGAACCCATCTTCTTGTACAAAAAACTCCTCACCAAAAGGTACAATATATATTTTATCTCAGTCCAAAGAAAAGAACACTCACCTGAACAAGCACAAAGTCTGCTCAGTTTTTTGTGTTCTTTGTAGCTTGGTGGCCCAAACCTCAGACTGCACTGCCAGTGTTGGGGTTGTTACTCAAAATATTTTATTACACATTACTTGTTACTTTAAAAAAAATAATACCACAAAGCCAACAGCCAAGTCGCTAAAAATATGTAACTACCTATTTGTTTGATTAGTAACTGTAATGTGAGCATAATGTGACTGAATTTAGGAACAGTAATGTGTTACATTACTGCGTTAGAGACAAATGTAATGTGATTACAGTAATTTGTTACTTTGTAACGCAGTACCCCAACATTGTGCACTGCATGCTAACAACCATCACACTATCGCATGTAGATGTTTTTGATCAAGCCTATGAGAGGCTCTGCCTTCCACAGCCACTCCAGGGCCATATGATCAACATTCTTCATGGTGTCTCTTTGCGTAATTAGTTACCTGAAGAAGCACTTTCTTTCAGTAAATCTCGGCCGTCTCTGCAACTAATGTAGTTCTCTCAGCTATGATTGAACTTCCATCTGAAAATGAAGTGCTCATTTATTCTCACCAGGGTGTATCTATTACAGTAGATGTTACGTTGTCTGGTAATGCTACAGCATACATTGACATTCAATTACCGTTGAGATATTTTTCTTACTAAAGGTTAACTTATTGTAACACTTACCTCATCACAAAGTAATGTTATATTTGACACAGCTACATTTGATTGTTCATTGGGTTTAAAAATGTCTGAAATGTATACATAAATAAAGATGAACTGCATAAATGTGTGCTTGTTCTTGTATCGGTACATGGCAGGGCAGCGTGGGGTACAGAGCATTTTGCACTGTTCAGTTGACGAGGTTCAGACAAGGAGAAGAAGAACTGCTCCAAGGTAACGTGTGCTTGTCTCTGGACACATTTGGCTTTTCACCTTAAAATACATCGAAGGATTTCAGTGTATCCAACAGACGACGGGAGGAAATGTAAAGCCTCTATTATCTCTATGTACTGAAGCTTCTACCCTCTCCCATCTCTCTGTCTCGGTCTCTTTCTAAGTCACACACACACACACACACACACACATACATACACACTATCTCCCCATGGGAGCTCATCGGGATTGATACAGGGAAGTAAGGCTATTAAGAATATGATGGACCTGGCTTCTCCTGCTGTACTTCTCTCCCCCATAAATTATCATGTATAATCTCATCTGCAGTCAGCCCATTTAGACACCTGGCACTTTCATCCTAGATTCATAGGTTCAATATCTCTGTCAGGGATACTATGGCTGTGGCTATGGAAATAAACCACGGCAAGAGCAACTGCTGGGAACCAACCTTCATATGTATTCCAGTTTCGTCAAAGACAAAAGCAGCAGCACAACTGGGACAGCTTTTAAAAAAGCACCTTAGCTGCCATACTTCAACCGATCATTAGGAAACAGATGTGCTAAAATAGGACTAGAGACTATTTTCGGGAAGTATGTGTCAAATTGGTACCACTACAGAGAATGGCAGGGGCGGGAGTCACAGTGTGGGCGGCTCGGGTTAGGGCGCTGAGGAGGTAATTGCTTTACCTGTGCAGTCGTTGTGAACAGCTGTTAAAGTGGAACGCAGGCTCCAAAATGTGCCCGCGTGGAAGTACACACAGTACACACACGTGAATGCACACACGCACACACAAAAAACAACAACAATAACACCATAAAGTCGGCACTAAAATATGCAACCAGATCCGTGTCCATAAGTTTCATGACATCTCACATTTAAGAGATGTGACATAATAATCCATAATATTGGATAAGCTATTTGACTCCAGTTTCTACAACGTTTTTTCAAATCAAGAATGTTTTTGTTCCCATAAAAAATTCTAAACAGGAATCACTCTGAAGTTGAGAATGCATGCAGCAAAAAGCTATAAAGCTATAAGTGTGAAAGTACGCGAGTTACACTGGAACGCTACCGTCTGCCTCAGTCTGGCCTTTATTCAAGGGACTTTAGGGTGTAGGTTTAAATGTTGCTCTACATCCTTAGCTAGCATAATCTGACACACCTCTTTAAGTGTCCATTCGTGTGATATTGTATCGTGGGTCTAAGGCGTCCTGTCACATGGTAGCTGTTTATGCAAGAACGCGCTGACAGAGTTCTGTGAAGTACCACTTAACCTCTACTTCTCTTCATCATTTTACCCGCCTCTTTCTAGCTCCCGGTCTCTCTCTCTCAGACTGTCTGTCAGCAGTGAGAGCAAGTGGAACACTTATCATGACTAATGACTGGGGAGTCACGACTTCTGAACGGTGCCTTGGGGCTGATTGCCATCTCAAAACACTTGCCCTTGTTTACATAATTCTGCGCCCCCTCACAAATAATGTTATTTGGCCGTGTTTAATTGTAATTAACAAAATTGGACGTATTGGACTCACAGAAAGCAGAAAGAGTCCTTTGACTCTCTAACTGCTACACTCCAGAACGCGTTTAAAAATAAGGGCAATAAAAAAAGACTATGCCTTTGTGAAACAATACCATGGGGAAACTGTGCTTTTATTTGTTAGAAATAATTTGATTTTCAGTGAATTAATGTTTTTCTTTCCTGGGACTATAATTGGATCAAATTTTGTGTTTAAATGAATTTGGCCTCAAAGTAGTTTTTATGAACCTGAAAATTCCATCTGACTAGTTATTTTTCTAAAGGGCATGTTTTGTTAGTGTATTGCCCGGTGACATTATAGCTTTGATAGAAAGCTCTGAGTAGGGTCCCCATGTTGAGCATTCTGGAGAAAAATATGGGCTGCTTTCTTCCACAGAAGAACCCAATGGTCCATATCGTGACTGGGGAAATTCTAATGACTTGTTTGCATAATATTTGCTGATGAGCAAGCTGAAGTGCTTACCCAATGAGTTGAAGAGCGCAACAATGATGCAAGCTATGGCCGGGCTTTCTAGATAATGAGATAGGAAGATATAAAATGGGAACTCAAGTATGCCTATTACAGAGCCACATTTTGTTATGGGAAGTATTTTTCTTTGTTTGGATTTTTAGGCAGAATCATATTTGTTCTCAGACAGAAAAAGATGAGAACTGTCCTAAAATTACATTTAGCACAGCAATGAGGGTCATCTGTAAGGATTCTTCACATCTGCTAATACCATTTCCTAAGCGAGTCCTTATTGGTGAAATCCAATAAAAACAGTTGTAGTAACATTAGTTATCAAACACTACCTCCAGAATGCTACAACCACAATGTGCAGTACAAACTGTAAGCCAAACACACACACACACATACGCACACAGGCATACAGACACCGACACACGCACAGTACACTGTTGCTGGATGTACTACCGTAACACAAGAACTCTTCCCCTCCCACCAGCCCAATGCAAATGCCAATGAAGAAGCAGGCAGGCCCACACAGAGTGGGTAGCTACAGGAGAACTTAAAAGACCCGAGTGGGAGGATTGAGTTTATACTGTATGTTTAATGTACCTTATGAGGGATTATGGGAATTCAGTCAACCACTGTCCACATTTTGTTTCATTCTCGTCTGAGGGGGGGGGGGGTTTAAGATATTTCTCCTCGTCTTAAATGTTCCTTGCTAAGTTGCCATGGCAACAAAGCCAGGTCACTCTAAATGTAATACAGTGTGGAGCTGTTATTTTTACAGCATGACTTGACATTCTTGGATGTTCATGAAATACTTGTTTGCAGCATTATTATGTCACACTGTTTGTGATGAAGGCTTCTTAAATCACAACCAATCCCTTTCCCTTGGGGGTTGATAATAAATGGTGACCTGATGTGCACTGCCCAACTGTCTTACAATATATGAGACGTGCTGTTTACGGCATCCAGCAAAAACAGGATAAAAACATCCCCAGGCAAAGGCTCCATCTGAAGTGACAGGTTAGACATAATAATGTACCACATTCAGAATACGGGTTGGCTTTAGAGCTGTACTCCGCTCCCCTTCTGCAGTTGGAGCAAAATAATTAGATTTACATAGGCCAGTATAAACAGCAACTTGAGATTTACAGCATTTATACAATATTCATATAATCAATTATAGATACAGTAAAAACAATCTATCCAGATACTATTTGCCTGTTATACTTATTAGTATTACTTTACATGATATTACAGTACAAGTGTATACAAATACAAACAATGTAACTCTGTAGTAAAAATGCAATTATAAAGCTATTGCATGGTGGAATGAAAATATAGACAGCCAAATATGCATGTCAAGATGAATGAACCCATGCATGAACATACAGTAATTTGCCTTACCAATCCAAGAGACATTCATAGACATTCATTCCCTGGTGAGTTATCAGGTGTTATGCTAATGCTCTACAGCTATCACATGGACTTGAATCTCAACTAAAGATATAGTTCACAACATACTGGGATTAGCAATTCTAGCAATGGTAAAATGTTAAATGTAGATGGTGAATGAAAGAATTTGGGATTTGGGAAATGTGGAAACAGAACACAACCATTCAGCCGTTAGAGCTCGTGTCCCCGGAACGAAGTAATCAGGAGCGCGATCAATCAGGGCAAGTGAGACAGGCCGTCAATAAGGAGCTATGGATAATACCTAAGGGATGTAATGTCACCGCCGTGTGAGGAGTGAGTCCATTCTGACTGCATAGAGATTTACAATGTATGCTTTGCGTGTAGGTGCATTGCTAGTTGGTTTGTAAGCATGCTTTGGCCTAACCTCTTTAAAAAAAAAAGATTAAACTTGGACCCATATCATATCAAAGCTCCCATTTTTATCAAAGGTTTTAGAGAAAGTTGTCTCTACGTGTGACCAGACCGGCTGAGGCTCTACGAGCTATATGATTGTTGACTACGCCACTCTGGAAATTGCACCCACAGAAATCTAATTTAACAAACACAACTTCAGAGGTTCCCACACAGGTCAGTTGTGAATAAAGAAAAAGACAGACATGGCTCCAAGTTAGAACAATCAAGATATTATTAAATAGCACACAGGAAGATTAGTACCAAATACTTGTATATAAAATATATTTCTGTTTAAAAACAAATGACCCTGGAAAGTCACGTACGACTGCTGTGTATTAAACTATTTCGTTAACGAGGCAAATATACCTCCAACCAGGAAATGCAGGCTGGCTGCAAAGGACAGCTGTGGCCAAACGACACCTGTCAAACAGACGGAACGCAACTGGTCAAGCTGCCAGAAAACACCAAAGGCTTACCTAGACCCGCCTGTATCAGTG
>JAOEHI010042323.1:0-21671 GCA_025447815.1 Percopsis transmontana
TCTCTCTCACACTCTCACACACACACACACACACACACACACACACACACACACACACACACACACACACACACACAGGCACACGCACAAACAAACACTAAGCTATATAGTGCCAGTATTCTAAAATGATTACCAGCTGTTATTGCAGCTCATTAATTAGAATGGTACAGCTTTCTAGGGAGTGTGTGTATGTGTGAGTGTGTGCGCGCAGGTGTGTTTGTAAAAAGGATTTTATTTTAAGTAAACGCTTTTTCTCTCTCCACACACACACACACACACACACACACACACACACACACACACACACACACACACACACACACAATGTCCATCCATTGTGTTTTTTATACCATGGGCTATATTCTGACGTGACTGGCCTGATAAGCTAACGTTTATTTATATTTTTTTTGTGCAAACCCCTCTTGACATTAAAGGGTTTTATGAACCACCTGGAAGGCTTCCTGCTAGCGTGTTTGACATTCATATCCAGAACAAACTGTGCTCCACAGACATGGTGACTCAAGGCAGAGTTTTTACCCCCCACCCCCCCAAAGCTTGGCTTGGCTTGGCTTCATACTTACTTGGGGAAAGAAATGGGCCTGGTTTCAAATTTTAAGGCCCGAGGCAGTGTTGCCTTTGTAAATCTAAACTGCTTCCAATACAAAACGGTCATCCCTGTAAGTCATTCTTAACACACACACACACACAAAGAATTGTGGAAAATTCTTTTCTCTTCCGTCTTCAGCAGTTGTTCCAGCAATGCTTAGAACCAAGTCATACTAAACCTTTGACCCATGGCCCCTAACTAGGAAACTGGTTGGAATCACATAGAGCACATGCCACTCCCTCACCTAAGTGCTGATTGGCTTGGAGAACTCTCTATAGCTGCCGCTACGGAGCGTGCCTACCTCTCCCCATATAGATCCATGCGCTTAATGCACACTTACTTTTCAACCCAGAAACTCAGTTGGGGAGGACATTTGTGGTTCTGTTGGCTATAACACAATGGAGAGGTGTACCTTTAGACATAATTAAAACCCCCAATATGAGCAGTCGATACATCCTCTGTCAATTACTGAGGTGTGTGTGATGCGTGCACATAGTATGTGCGTGATAAAGCTGAAACCTGCTCTCTAAAATTCACTAAGGCTATATCCATATTAGCATGTATAAATTGGAAAACGCTACTTTTTTTCTCCATTTTGAATGTTTGTCCACACTGACCCGGCGTTTTCCACAACTGAAAACGGAGCTTTTCAAAAACCTACTTCCAAGTGGATGAATCTGAAAATGCAGTTTTCGTCGTTTTACGCTGACGTCACATGCCAGATCACATGATAATGCTTAAGCATAGTAGAGGCGTGTTTCTGTAAACAACAAAAGCGGAAATGGCGCGAAGGAACTGTGTATGGTCATATGTTACGCAGTTCCTTCATACCGGGGTTGGCCGTTTCTGTGTGGAAGCAGATCTTTTTGAAAACACTGTGGAAACGGATGTATGGACGGTGGTTGTAAACAACAATTTCAAATGTATCCGTGCTATTGTAATGCGGATATAGCCAAAGTGTGTATGTAGCTTCATATGGTGTCAAGAGAGGATAGTGTGACACCACAAAGGCATTTGTGAGAACACACACTTACACATACACACACACCATGCGGGAAGTTAGTGTGACGTTCTGAAGGTGGCACTTTTAAAGCTCTGATTCATCTGGGCCATTATCTCCTGTGTGTGTGTCTGTGTTACATGTAGTCTATTTATGGAGTTGTTTTATGTGAAACACCACTTTCTTTTCCTTTTTCCTCTCCTGTATGGCCTGGAAATGCATTATCCACTGTGTAGCGTTTTGTCACCAGCTGTGGCGACCTATATTTGACCCGCCTATCTCTCCAATCGTATATTTCCAGGAGCTTGATTAGAACAAAGTGCCTCCTGCTGCGGCAGCTCGACCTATTTCTACACAGCTGCAGATATTTAACACGCTGGCTTCTGATACAGCCAGAACGGTACAGAGCAAGCTTTTGGTGATGTATTGTTAGCAAACGTCCACTGCATTTCTAGTAGTAAACTACTAGTGCTTTATGTAATCTACTTGACAGTATATGGACTATGTCTCCATGAGCGTAATATATATACAGTATATATATTTTTTAAAAGAGACAGTAATACTACCAAGCTGTCTTTATGGAAACAAAGATAAAAAGACTCACCGTTGTCCGTGGCGACCATGATGGTGTTGGGTGTGGTGTCCCTGCCCGCTGCTCCTCCTGCCCCACCCCCATTCTCAAACGCCCCATAGGTCTCGCTCTCCTGCAACTGCCAGTTCAGCCCGAACAGATGCATGGCTTGGGATGGATAGAGGGAGAGAGCAGAGGGGGTTAGTTTTATTGTTGGTTTACAGGAAAAAAAGGCCTTAAATAGTCTTTAGAGACAGTGTGTGTGTGTGTGTGTGTGTGTGTGTGTGTGTGTGCGTGTTTGGCAGGGTAAAGGCCAGAGTTTAGTTTTTTTTTTTCATTCCTCTGATCAATTCACAGCTCCACTTTTTAACAAGCTCTCCTAATACCCAGAAACCCTCCAGCCCTGTGTGTTTGAATGTGTTTGTGTGCATGTCTGTGTGTGTGTGTGTGTGTGGGTGTGTGTGTGTGTGTGTGTGTGTGTGGGTGTGTGTGTGTATCGTCCGTGTACTTTCTGGTCATTCGATTTTCGTTTGAAACTCATAAATACAAACACGAAAAACAAGTCATTTGTCGTTTTCCTGCTCTTAAACGGAATAAATAACATGAAAAAGTGGCTTAATTTTCCTTTTCTCCTTTGTAAAACAGAAAAAAATATTACAAAATATTAATATAACAAAAACAGATAGTTTTTCCATTTTCTGAAAGTGAAACTTTTTCATTTGAGTTTGGTGTCATAGCCCAAAGTTTGAGCCGAGGTGGGTCCCATTTAACACACACCCGCAGACCGCCAGCTCGGACAGACACCGGCTGACGTGCCCTACCACCCCATAGTAAGGAGCGACGGGCGGTGTGTACAATGGGCAGGTACTTAATCGACGCGGGCTTATAGGAACTCCTTGTCCAGGCCTCATTATGAGTGGGGTTCAATGAGTTACCCGCGCTTCGTGGTGCAGGGTGGACCCAAGCTGGTCAGCAGCCCCGAACAGAAAGGGCATCACAGACCTGTCAATCTCGCATGGCTGAATGTCAAGTTCAGGTGCACTGGGCAGCGTAACTAGCGATTCTCGTAAGCTATCGGAATTAGCTTACGAGAATTATGCATTTCTTCCCCATAAACACGCCGCCCGTCGCTACGAAATCGATTCAACTTGTCTCTCCACCCCTCTCCCGATCCATGAGTGGGGCATAAAACTCAAATTTCAGAAAATGAAAAAAAAAAGAAGCTATTTTTCTGTTTTTGTCTTTATGTAATATTATTATTTTCTGTTTTACAAAAGAGAAAAGGACATTTAAGCAACTTTTCATGTTTTATCTTCCGTTTCTGAGCAGGAAAACGTTGTTTGCTTTTTGTTATTGTGTTTCTGTTTTTAAAACAAAAATCGAATGACCAGAAAGTACACGGACAGTGTATGTATGCTCAGGGCGCAGGTTAGCATATTCATCGCAGCACTAACGGTATGTTTTTAGAAACATGGATGCCCTCCAGGGCTTTACACCCATGTAAGTGCACTCACTCATTATCTAACACACACAGATACAGACTATAACACAACCCATGCTCTTTTTAGTATCTTGGGATGGACAGAGAAGGGTGTTAGCATCAAAGCAGGCCTCCGGCAGCTTATACGACCTATTGGAATATTACCCACACCACAAGACACCTACGCATCAGCCCTGTGTGTGTGCGTGTGTGGGTCCATGTATGCGTGTGTGCATGTGTGCATGTCCTAAAGCGATAGACCATCTACACTTCTCTCTCACCAATTGAGACGTAACAGGGTTTTTACAACCGGTTAAGACAAAATGAGCACATCACATCACCAGCAGAATCAATGCAGCCAAGAGGCCCTCTGCTAGATTAAATAGCCCCTTAACAGAGAAGCTGGCCTTCGCTTGGAGTGACTGTGCTGACTGCCTTTGATAAATAACCGCAGAGCTAGCGTTTTTTTCTTTCAAAACAGGAGACAGGGGAAGAATTAAGCCTGATGTGTTTTGCCAAGCCCCATCCAGGGAAATAATACATACCTGCATAGGAAACTATATAGCTTTACCGTACTAATCTTAAACCTCCAAAAATATTCACATTAACAAGTAATTTAGTCCCATACAACAGTTAGGGAAACCTTTTTTGTTCATGTTATTGTATATTGAAACAATTGTAAAACCACTTCAGGACTTAATAGTTGGATAAATCTTTTTTTTTTGCTTCATTTAATTTTTTTTAATTTATTGACAAAAATACTAGCTACCAAGTTACTTAAGTTTCCACCCACAGAGGTGTTTTAAGTGATTTAGGCTGATGAGATTGATCCTTGGGCTAAAGATCGGCATTACAACTGCATGTACTTAAAATAACCAATCATAAATAAGGTATCAGCTGTGGTGCCCTAACAGGCAGGACTGGAGGAAAGAGGTCTAACCAGCCACATTAACTCAGAACACCTGTACGGGTGGACAGCTACAGCCATGAACCCCACTACACACACAAAACAATGACAAATATGGTGCAGAACAGGTATGGTTTATATACAGAACAAAGTGGGTGTCAAGGACCAATTAGACATTCTACTTGGAACATTTAGCAAGAGAAACACCTCACCACTGCTTCAGAGTCTCTCTCTCACACACACAAACACACACACACACACACACACACCCATTCATACACATGCACACCTCTCCCCCATTATATTAGAGTCATGCTGCGCTATCCCCGTTAGCCACAACCCCTCCTGTTGAGGCGAGGAGCAAGGGGTCAAGGGGTCATGGGAGAGAGCTGGGGAATCGACAGGAATAAAATGTGTGCTCACTTTTTTCCTCACATTTTTTACACTTTAGGTTTTAATAATAATTATACATTATTAACATTGTTTGTCTCACAGCCCCCCAGAAACATCCCACATCCCCTTTGGGCGTGTGAACCCACAGTTTTAGAAGCCTGCCGTAGACAAGAGTGAGTTTGACCAGGCCATGCTGGTTCCTCATCGCATTACTGGCTGTAAACATGCAACAATGTCCCACTGGACAGCACCATGGTAACTTGGCTAATATGCTAAATAATCCCTGCAGCTAGCATGGTCTGTGAAGATTCCAGATGTGTTCAAAGCTTGGATAAGCTGCGGGTCCACCCACTGCCCACCCACTGCCCACCCACTGCCCCCCCACTGCCCACCCACTGCCCACCCACTGCCCACCCACTGCCCACCCACTGCCCACCCACTGCTCACCCACTGCCCACCCACTGCCCACCCACTGCCCACCCACTGCTCGGACTCAAAAGGACGCTTCAGAAGACACGCATCCCAGTTCAGACCCGGGAATCTTCACCATGCTGAGAACCACTGCAAGGGCCCAGGAAATGGGCTGAGGACTGAGAAACAGTGTTTGTTTCACGGTCGTGGTTGTTTTAGATAAATGCAGGAGGGATTGTGTACCGGTTGAAAGGAATGTGTGTCCATTTCATCAGAGAGAAATATGGAAAGTATTGCATTCTGGTAAAAAGCTGTTGCCAGTTTACTGAACTATGTTTCTGTTAGCTATTGTTGAAAGTTTTGCTTGTGTTTTGTCTGTGATTTAATTTTTTCCTACAACCATCAAGATAGTTATTACACTTTAATCTGATCTTTTTTAATGTGTGTATGAATGAGTGTGTATACTGCCTCATCTACTGTTCATTATTACTTTGAACCTTTCCAATGCAATGCAATAAAATTGCTATACAATGAAACCAATTAAACAGTCTCAGTCTAATCCCACTGGAATAGTTGTTTCTCTGAGCAGTGTCGCCCAGAGCAGTGTTGCACGGTATACCGACACTAGAGAAGTATGGCGATGTCCTGCCGTTAAAAACGTTACAATATCCCATTTTATTAGTATCAGTATCAGTAGAATGACAGTGCTTTAATAAGAGCCGTATATTCTGTGTGTGTGTGTGTGTGTGTGTGTGTGTGTGTGTGTGTGTGTGTGTGTGTGTGTGTGTGTGTGTGTGTGTGTGCAGCGCTCTGCTTCCGCTCCCTGCAGGCGTGCCTTCTCGTGGGGCATGACGTATTTTTCTCTCATGCACGTTGCAGCTTTCATGTGATGGGACAGTGATGAGAGGCATGGCTGCAAGTACGAGTGCTCTCGCCGATGGTCAGCCACGGCTTGTAAAAAAAAATCAGATGCAAGAAGCGAAATATGGAAATATTTCGCTTCTTGCATCTCCAACAGTGAGGGCAAGCCTAGAGACACCACGAGGCCCGTCAGTCAAATAGTTTTCAAACTGCTGCAAACCAAGGGAGGGAACACTCCCTTGGTTTGACTTGACTTAAGCTACTTGCCAACAGACATGCGGAGCTGTATAAAGAATTGAAAGGCCGACAGGTTAGCGAATGTGATGCCCAAGCCCATGCTCTCCAATATAGGTCAAACGAGGGGGATTTATTTTATGACAAGCACATTTTTCGCCGTTTGACGAGGCAATTTGGACAATGATAACTGCGTAATTTGGCGTTATCTTCTTAGCTAACTTACCAATGTGGCTAACATCTCCATGCAAACGCAACAATGGCAACATTGACTTCACCATAACTTGCAAGCCGCTAAAAATCAGGCATTCGCAAGTATGCAGATCAACAACATCAGTTGTGAAATCCTATAATATACAGTAGGTAAATTTCATTTCAGTATAACAAAAATAGATTTAATATTATATATATTGCAACTGCAGAAGTCTGTTGCCTCAAGTACACCATGTGTGGCCTCTGCTACTTTGAAGCAGCCAACTTACATTTCTATATTGAAAAACGGTTTTCAATTGAAAATAAAAGACTAAAACATTGTCAAATGACCCCTTTTTTAATTAAATCATTAGTATCGTTTCAGTATCAAGTACAGTGATACTTGGTATCAGGATCACAATTGTGACATTACACTACGTGACAACACCAGTCCAGAGATTAGATTTCAAGAACCAAGACAGATATTTGAACATTAAGCAACCAAAGAAGCCCCTCTCTCAAGACCTCACAAACATGTTTAAAACAAAGCATTTTAAAGAAATTATGGATTAAAAGTACCAATAGACACATACACATTATTTCGCACACAAACAGGCACAAATACAGATAGGAGAACATTCTACAAAACAGGTTTGCACACATACTGTACACTGATTGTGTGTGTGTATGTGTGTGTGTGTGTATATGTGGGTTACAGTATGCTTGTGTGTATTTGTATACATTTTGATGTGTGTGCGTCTGTGTGTTAAGAGAATAAACATATTGACAAAAACATAGAAATATTTCTATAGAAATATTTCTAGAGGGAACCCACAATGCATGCACGAACACACACACACACACACATAAGTGGCCACACATACACTTGCATTTACACTCTCATGCACCTACATGTATTTACACACCCACCCACACGCACGTATACACACACACCCACACACACAAGGCCTGTGGCAAACCATCTATATTCATGGACCATCATGGACTACAATCATAATTGCTTCTGTTCTTCGAGGGAATACGTGACCTTTTGGGGGGGAAAAATATCACTTTCTCTTTTCCATTTCAGTTTCTGTCTTTAAAAAAGGAAGAATTATTTTTTTTTTTCACTTTTCTACACTGTACTGTCAAAAACAAAGATCACTCTATCTACGTCTGCTTTATGGTGGGGAAAGAAATGCACATCTGGTTGCTTCTGTACACTGTTTCGATGTTAGACCTATGTTCTAATTGTGTATACTTGAAAGAATGTGCTGTCATTGGATTGTACTAGGTTACAGCCTCTTAGCTGGCCGCTATCAGGCTCAAACTTGTGCCTTTATATCCTAAATCACATCAGTGTGTCTTAAAGATTAAATCTGTTTTGGTGATTGGGACAACGCAGTAATAATTCAGCCTCCTATGCATTCATTAAACCTTTCCATCTGAACTTCTCCATTGTTTTTATAATCTGGAGTCTAAGTGCCAAATGTGGCATTCAAGCAGTGCTCAGGTAGTGACACAAGCCATATAGCTGGTTAGTCCACCGGAGAGGTGAGGCATACAGTAATTACAGTAAGCATACTGTAATTAGCTATATCCACTGATATAGTAAATAGCTTGCAATTTCTAGCAGCCCTTTATTATCGCGGAGGTGTGACACAGAGCGTCTGTGCGCTGTCATCACACATGGGACACCGTTTGGCGTGAAGAATAAAAAAACGCCTTCCAGAAACCCACCACCATGTAGCTATTGCCAAAACAGGAAAACAACAAAACCACAAATAGACCAATAATTATTTTTATGAATAGTGTTTCATTCAGAAAGGTTATATCTCTGTCTCAATCAATACAGCCACAGTAAAACCACACTCTACACAATTCAACCAGGACATTAAATTGTAACATTAGTGCCTTGCTCAGGGGCTCTATGATTGTTTTAAGGGGACTATTGCTTGCTTAGTCACAACATCACAGCTTTATACTTCAGGCCCCCAATTAATCTCTCTTTTTCTTTTTCTATATAACCTACACCCACAGAGTCTCTCTCCCCATAGCCAAAACATTAAGATAGGATGTGTCAACAAAACCTATTGACTCAGACTCTCTCTCACTCTCTCTCTCTCTCACACACACACACACCGTGAATCTACTCAGAGCGATAACATTTACAGACACTTGACACTTGTCGTGGTTGTTGTCGTCTGTGGTGATACGTGCATGTTAGCATTACACATTATGTTGTTGCAACGCAGCCTGACCAGTGACGTTTGAAGCAGAAAGAAAGTTGAATCTGATTGGCTCTCGCCCAACCGACATAACACGTCTCTTTAAGATTCCAGACCAGAGGGGCAGGCTCTGACTATAGGCTTGAAGCAGCCGTGCTTTGTGGCAACTGGTGGTACAATTACAATGAGGTCATTTAGCAGATGCTTTTATCCAAAGCGACTTACAATTACATGGTGCTATTACATGGAGCAGGTAGGGGTTAGGCATCTTGCTCAAGGATGCTTACAGGTAGGCCAACTCTGGGGCTCGAACCCACGACCTTCCAACACCTAGACCACTAGACTATCCTGCCCCCTGGTGGTACTGCATCCGGAAGAAAAAACTCACACTACACACCCATTTAAAACATTGTAATCGGTTTTACTGCTACACTATTTTTTTCAGGTGCCACACTTGGCTCAAATGTCGCTTCTTATATGCTCATGGTTCTTCTGTAGATCAATTCTTTCAAAGAATAAGGTATCAATCTATTTTGATGGTTATCCTCTGATGTTCAGCCTTGTGACCGTACTGATCATGAGCAAGAAGAACCAACCATTACACTCTTTGAGCCTTTTATAGCTAGCACTAGATTGGCATCAACCATTTCTAGTTTGAGGACAGTGCATACTGTTCACTTCCTTTTCATAGCGCAATACACTTTAGTGACTAAACATACAACTAGATGTAATGGGAAGATGGATCATTTTCCCAGATCCCCTTCTGTCACCAAAAAAGAAGAAAAGTCAAGTCCTTGCTAGCGATCATAACTAGGTATTAATACAGTATTTACTGTACAACTGCGGATGTCGGCAGAATGCAGTGTGAAATAGGCCTGTGTATCAGCACCTTCACCACCGCCTGGAGAGGGGCAGTGACTCAACAGAGAGAGAGAGAGAATAAGGAATGAATCAGGCCTTGGGGAAGGAAATACAGCAACAGTCCTGTGAGTCTGCCCATCTGATGGGCTCACACAACAGACGAACCACGTCATCGCAACCAATATAGGCAGGGAGATGAAGGAAATAGGAAGATTAAAAGTGGGATAAGGAAAGGAATTAACAACAGGCTGAGAAAGGAGGGGGGCATGGTGATAGGGGTGTAGCGAGGGGAGAGAGTGGTGAGATAAAGAGAGAGAATAGGTAACAGAGACTAGGATGGGAGAGAGATTAAAAGGGGCAATCTGAGATTATTTTACATTAGAAAAACAAAGCTGTTTTGGTTTCAGACATAAGAACGCAACCAACCCCTGCCACACCTGAAAACCCACATGCATTTAGTGCATGCGGGTTTTCAGTTTTCAAACAGTTTTTTAACAAAGTCAGTTTGCAGTAGCAAATCGGGGCAACTTTTGTTGTCCCTTTAAAACGGAAAGAAAAAAAAGAGTTTGAGGGAATCTGAGGGAGGCAGAGATAAAGGCAGGACATCCTTTCATGAAGATCACCAATCTAAACTACAGTATGTGTGTGGCTCTTTCATTCCACGTGAAAGCCTGAAAAGATACATTCATGTAAACATTCTAACTATGTAATTGAAGGTTTTACAGTTTTTTTGCAAAACATTTTGGCGGATGCCAACAATACACTCAAATATGCAATTTACTTTTTCAATTAATCTTCCTAGTCACTTTAGTGAGAACACCTAGTAAGTGTGTGTGTGTCTGTGTGTGTGAGAGAGTGAGTTCTTACCTATGCAGTAACAGAGCAGTACAGACAGCAGTACTGACAGTCCTACGGCGCTGAGGGCTGTACACCTGAAATAATACCAGACGTTATTTCCGCTTTGTCGCTGCAGCAGCAGTACAAGCACAGGAAAAACCAGTAGGAAAAATAGTATGCGGTCTAAAAAGTATAGTGTAGAATTGTATGTGCACTCCTATGATGTATGAATGAACATTTGCATATGAAAAGAGTGAAATACGGGGGGCAGGATAGTCTAGTGGTCTAGGTGTTGGACTCCCAGCCAGTAGGGAGCAGGATAGTCTAGTGGTCTAGGTGTTGGACTCACAGCCGGAGTCGTGGGTTCAATCCCCTACCTGTAAGCATCCTTAAGCAAGATTCCTAACCCCTACCTGCTCCATGTCATAGCACCATGTAAAAAATGACAATTTCAAACACATAAAATACCAAGAACAGGCATCGTGGCTAGAATAAGATACTAGCCACGAACTAGAATAAGCACACTAAACTCATTATTACTGTAAATAATAGTAGTCGCTTTGGATAAAAGCATCTGTTAAATGATCAAATTGTATATACTAAAGTGGTGACTTTAGCTACTAGGATGGTAGTAGCTATCTTGGGTTACTGAGAGTTTTGATGTGTCTCTTGTAGTGTCAGGTGTGTTGAATATGAACTGCGTTGCTGTTTCAATCAATAATGTGTGGGGGGCCTACCGCCACGAGCAGTACTTGGAGGACTTCTTAAACTTGAAGGCGGAGCGTGATAGGGTGTTCCTCGGCAACGGCCGGGTTGGCGGGGAGTACACTGAGCCCGTTGCCATGGTGTAGCCGGGGGTTGCCGTTGAGAAGAGAGGAGTGGTGCCTGTACCTGTCTTAAAGAGGAAGTGCCTGGAGAGACAGAGAGGGGAAGGGGGAGAGAAAGAATATTAGACCAGTGTATAATATTGTGGGTTGGAACCTTCCAATTATATTTTTCCAGATTGAAATAATAGAATCTACTGTAATTTCATTACACTTTTATAGTAGTACCATAGTTTAGTAGTATAGAGAAGCCAGGGAATGTTCTAGTCTGCAGTCTGTAGTCTGCAGCACAATAAGTAAGTCTTGGAAATGCTATGAAATTGACACAATATCGTAATATCGCGGATATGTGTGCGCATTGAACTGCGGGGGGCATACGTTTTTTTAACATATTGTGTACCGTTGCATCCCTAGTATTAATTATTTATATTATTTCTAATCTTGTTAAATTATCTTTAATAATGCTGTTAATACTATGTTATTATCAATGCTATTTATTGTTGTTTATACTGTATATTTCTATGCTGTTGTGTTATGCCAAGTCCTCATGCACACACGTGTGGTAACATTTTATTAGGAAGTACAGTATATTTAAGCTGAGGTCAAACTCCTGTTTCAAGAGATACACTCCTGAAAATAAACCCTGCCATATTATCAAGAGGGAGATGGTTAAATCAGGGGTTAGGTTATTTGGAAAACAACAAATCCCCGCAAAAAAACACCATAATTGACAGCTAAAATTAAATAATGACTATGCCTTATACACTCCACAGCATTGTATAATCAGGTTTCTAGTAACAGTGATTCTTTTCAGGTGTAATTGTGAGAGGAAGTTTCCGTGAACCCTGGGTTTGAGCCGGACCATTGATAATGCTGTGAAATGGCAAAAACACATGGCGCTCCATAGGAAATTACCCACCTTGTAAGATTTCTGTGGTTAAAAATATGATTGGCTAATATGCCCAGAGCAATTACCCAGGTCACAATGTCTAATTAACGTCAGGGACCTCCACTAACGAGCGTCAGTAATTACAATTAGAATGCTCTTGAAGAAGGGTTGTGTGATTAACAATTAGAAACTATTACAACAAGGGTCCTTCAATTAATACCTGCCCCTAGGCAAAGCAGAGAGAGATGGAGAGAGAGAGAGAGAGGGAGAGAGATGGAGAGAGACAGAGAGGGGGGGGGATTGAGAGAGAGAGAGAGAGAGAGAGAGAGAGAGAGAGAGAGAGAGAGAGAGAGATTGGGGACATACAGATGGATAGACAAAAAGGCCATGAGCGAGAAACAATAACTTAGAAACTTAGGTGTGTCCTGTAAGTACAGTAAGTACTTCTAATCAATGACAAGTGATTTGCAGCCCTTAGCACACAATCACACTTATAGTAAGTCAAATGCCTTCCTAGCCAATCACTGATTAGCTGAAAGTGACACCTGAGGCCTTGTGCTGACAAGGCCAGCCCCTGAGCACTTTGTGCTTAGGGGCTGTGATGATAACCGCGTTACCGCGTTACCGCAGTACAGCATTACCACGGTCATGTAATGCCTACCGCGGTATTGAGCTTATTACCGTCATCCCCGCAATTATTTTGCTGGTGAAAGTTACAGGAGTGCTTAGGCGGTATCTATTATTTCATACCTTCCTACCTTCCTGAGGTGCAGTATTTGTGTGAAAAAGGTGAGCTGCTGGGTTACCTGTGCATGTGTGACACACCAAAGCCCCACACTAGATACAGTAGGGGATGTCCTGATAAGATCAAGAATAAAGTGTAAACTAAGCGTATAAAAATATTTCTTTCCAGCGAATCTCTTAATTACACCAATATTGTGCATGGGAAACAGTTTGTGCCAATAGAAAAAGCATTTACAAAAATCGCTGATTGTGTTTTCCTTGGCTGAACAACCAGGAGATGCCCCAGTATGAAGTTCACGAGGAGTGTGAGCTGTAGTCTTGTAGTGCTTGTGAAACAGTTTGCGCATGAAGAAGACATAGTTATAAAGATGGTTAATTCCAAAGCATGAGTATGTGTGAGCATGTTTGACATTGGAGAGAAGAAAATCTGTGAAGAATCTCCGTAAGTGTGTGATGCCCCCCGATTTTAAAAAACGGTTAGGATTTTACCTCCTGTAGTGTGAGCACATGCAGCTTAATAGCTGAGGGGGGACATTCCCAAATGGATTTGATTATCCTCTATTACTGGACTATTTTGCTTTGACATGGATTTCCTAACAATGAAAGTTAATCCCCTTGTGCGCCTGGGCTGAATCTCTCACCCACTAACTGAGAGCCAGAGAATTAGATTGATTTTTCTGAGCAAGGCACTGCTTTCCCGTCTTTAAAGATAGCAGGGCATGTGGCCTGGAGGCAGAAATAGCCTGTACAGGTCAAGTGGACATTTAACCATTTGTTTCCCCTCTGCTTTAGTTTAGTTTCAGTAGATCTGCCTGCATTAAGCAGTCTGATTGCATTGACAGACAAAGTAGAAAAGCTCTTTCTGTTGATCTGTTGATGATTGGCGGGGTCCACCTCCATTGAGAAGTCTGCCAATCATCAAATAGAGAAGCCGGGCTTCCAGGTGGGACAGAAACGCATTAAAGAAAACCTACTGTCCAATAAACCTTGAGATACTTTTTTCCTATGCATAAAGTTCTCATTGACCGCGATTGAAACCCGGCGTCTGGGGGGGGACCCAAAATGACCCGCTAAAGGCCTGTTGTCCAACTGAATCTGAAGCCGGCTTCAATAGCGTTGTATGCGCCGTGCTTCCGTTGGTCTCGTTGGACAGGAGCCCGCTACGCTGTTCACGAACGCAGATGGGGATAAATAAATAAAGAGTGCGAGAAGGGATATAGGGCAGATGTTTTACACTCGGCTAAATGGTTGAATAGCAACGTTGTAATGAGTAATATTGTAACGTCAGGAGTCGCAGCCAGGGATGGCGTTCCCCCTTCCGTTCAATATTGCAACTTCGGTAAACATCTCATTATCGTAATTTTTATGAAATTGCAGGGGAAGTCGTGCTTCGCGTGTAACCGCCACTGACACACACTCTCGCCATCCCTCTCTTTTGATCCTTCATCCATCTCCATCTCTGTCGGCCCTATTTTCAGCACATGGCCTAAAGTGCAGTGCTAGTTTAATGGCGGAAGAAATGGTCGCAGCGCCAGGCACATGGTTCTAAAGGGTTGTACTTAGTCTCTTGATTATTCGTGGATGTGTTTTGGGGCGTAACATGCAATAAACCAATCAGTGTGTCATCTCCCATTCTCTTTAAGAGACAGGTGCGCTTGCACCTTGACAGATTGCTATTATGATGGCGGATTTACCAAGTAGCAAGAAATAATATCGCTTTGCTGCAGAGGAAACAGATCTGAGCACGAAGTGAAAGCGTGCGAGCAGTCCATCAACAGCAACAGCAGGATAAAATACCTTGATGTACACAATAAGAATATTTGACATTGCCTTTTTATTTTTAATCTTTGTATGTCTGCGTGTGCAACAAGCAGAGTGTAAGCGAGTTGTGCACCCGCCTATGTGGGCACATATTACACATATAACTATCTTGATAATACGCACTTAAAATAACAGTTAGAGTTACAGCATTTAGCAGATGCTTTTATCCAAAGCGACTTACAATTACATTGTTCTATTACATGGAGCAGGTAGGGGTTAGGCATCTTGCTCAAGGATGCTTACATGTAGGGCCAGTTCTGGGTATTGAACCCACGACTTTACAGCTGGGAGTCCAACACCTAGACCACTAGACTATCCTGCCCCCAAATAACAGTGAAATACTGCGCCATTGACTTAAGACCAGGTTTTTGTTGGTCAATCGTGCAATCGCTTTCCGCTGCCTCAAGATAGCAATGCGCCAACAATGCACCTGACCACACCTTAAGACCAACACGCCCACGTGTCCCCTGCCTCTAACACTTCGCTGCCTGCCCCGTTATTGACCAGCGCCTGCCCCCTGTTTTGCCTCTGCCTGCTGGACAAATCAAGCGGTAGAAGCTTACCTTGGCCTGTGCCTGATAAAAGCATCTGCTAAATGATCAAATTGTAGATTGTGTGCATGTCTGCACTCAGGTTCAGCTTCAGCACTTGACAGTCTGTCTAAAACTAACAAAGACACTTGTGTTGTAGTGCTTTGCGCCGGGTATAAGATATGGCCCTACAAGTATTATGCCACAACTTTTTAAATCCAGAAATGTAATACACACATTCAGCTGAAGCTCACATTGTACGTGTGTGTGTATGCATCTGTGTGTATTATATTCAAGCTCTGTGAGGGCTTTGATGATGCTAAATGAAGGCTTGCTACAATCATTATGACACACTCTCCCACACAGTCCATTGTAGGGTTTATTCAGGATGGAAGTAAACTTCATTTAATTACACCGTAATGTGCCGATTGCCATTATGCGCCGTCTGTATTGTAAAATACAGCCCTTATTGTAATTCAAAGCACAAAATTCTTTTGCTTTGCCTGTATTTGTTTTGAAATGTTTATATGCTCTGTTTGCATTCACATTAATGTGTATGTGTGGGTGTACGTGTCTACATGCAAGCCTGCCACTTCATTGGTTATCACCAAATTGAATTACCAGGTGCCATGGAGGGTTTATGAAAAATATTTTATATTTATTATACAATCATTCATTGACAAATATATTGAGAGAAAGAGACAAGAGTATGCGGGGCAAGCAAGGGAGAGATACTGTAAACCGTATATGATAATGGAGACATACATATGCTCGAACACAGATAAACACACATTTACAGAACCCGTAGTACATCATGAAAACCTCCAGTAACAAAACCTGGTATAGCCAAAACCACTATTAAACCCAATAGAAATGAGGGCGTGTGGCAGAATATCTGAAAATGACAGAAAACATTAATGACTAGGTAAGAATTAATGCAGAAAGGCAGACATCAAAAGTCAAATTTACCTCAATTCGCAAACATAACTGACATAACATATTACATACAAACTTAACAGATGTACAGTATGTATGGTTTGTGACCAAACCCTCCTTCATTATTGTATATAGTCCCTACTACATACTGTAGCTTTTGATGAAAGACACTTCTGAAAACAGAAAAAAAAATAGTTCCAGTTATGGTTAGGGCTGGTGACACCGTAAGAGCTAGTGATTGTAGATACAGTAGATGATCTATTTTCTATTGCCATACGAGAGGAAGTGTTTCATATCCCCATGATCTCCGTCATCCAAAGTGTGGAGCAGTATTTCAAAGTCATATCGAATCTGTACGCATAAAACAATCTCCCATTCAATACACCTGCGTTTGGAAGACAATAGCTGCTATTGATATCAATCAGCTAATTAAAGTAGAATCAATGCTAATAGAATCTGACAAGGAGGAATTTAATGGGCTTCCACATTTCCTGCGGGAGTTGAAATGAATCTTTTCCTAATCACCACCAATATTTAATCATATAGATCACAGGGGGAACATGGGGAAAATATGATTTGCTAAACACATTGTGAAGTTTTAATTAAAGCAATACTGAACTTTTGTCAAACCCTTGACTCAAGATCACACACACAGATCACTCCCATTGTTCCTCAAAAACAAACTTCTAACCTAGTTTCTAATTTATATGCAAAATGAAATTGCTGTAGTTTAATTTTACATATATTTCCATTTTTATTTCAGGATGAAATGATATCTTAAATTAAAAACTACAACAATTTAATTTTGCATACTGAATTGTCTTGTTCTCCACCAACTGTTTTTTTCTTCTTTTTTTTTCAAACATACTGTACTGCCTCGATGTGTTCACAAATGTTGAATTTGACCAGTTGGCCATGTTGTGTGCTGCAAGCTCAACCCCAATAGTTCCTGTGCAGAAATGAATACTACCTCTCCAGAAGGACCAAATTATTCTTCCGAAACTAAATTGTCCCTGATCCCCTCTTGTGGAAAAGCAGTGCTAGGGACTAGACATTGGCAGTCTAAGCCTTGGGTGCTGTATGGCTTGTACCTCCTCATATTAGAGGTGTTTCATAACAGAGCCCACCACTAGCACACAGAAACTGAGACACACTGCAAATGTCAGGACTAGACACCGCATGAGCTCAATTTGTAAATCATTTGTTAAACTACAGCGAATTAATTGTTATTGGGTATTAAAGGTGCAATAGGGAACGTTGGAGAATTAAGCAACAATGTGTGCAGTATTTTAGTGTCTCACTGACAATAAAGGAAGAGGTTTAGGATGACAAACTGTGAAGTTACCATGTCTAATATAAGCTTAAAAATGGTAGTGGCCGTGTCAAACAAACCAAGCAGAACTAATCTTTGTGATCCAGGAATGACACTTAACCCATTAAACACAATGACCTACAACCCACCACCACCACACTGGCAGCTGAATGGACAAACAATGAGCACGCTCCAACTATAGTATAGGCCATTTTGGCTACATGTGGCATGTGTGTTGTGTGTGTGTTTATATTTAGTGCAGAGACAAACATGTTATAAAAAGGAAGCGATATGCATCAATAGACTTGACTAACGTGTTGACAATAGACTAGCCGTTTAGCACAATCACAATGCTGCATTCCTTCTGGAAATGTATTTACAACCTGCTGCAATAGTACAATGTTTAATTTCCCTTGCTCACTCAGACTGTCTCATGTGCTATCAAGCTATACAACAAAGAAACAAACGTAGCAAAATGTATGCTACTGTTTACTACTATATTATGATGTAACATGTTTTATTTAGCATGTTGCATTGCTAGGTGGAGACAGCACTAGGACTCTCTCTCTATCTTTCTCTCTCTCTCTGTTGCTGTGTGTGTGTGTGTGTGGGTGTGTGCACGCGTGCACGTGCGTGTGTGGGGATACAATAGGGGAGATCTAGACAGGCCTAGTTTAAAAGGACTGTAACTAACGCAGGCCTGGCAGATGGCAGTAAATAGCCACCATAGCTAATTTGCTGTCACAGGAACAGTGAGTTCAGCAAGAGGGTTGCTAATATAACATTTCACTGGCTCAGTGAAACTGCTATAACAATGTCATTTATCTTAAATCACAGGTATTGGTCATATTAAGCACTTTAGTGAACATATCATACTTCAAAGCGCTAGGTTCTGTAAAATAACGATTTTTGACAATAGCTTAAATGACCTACACTGCATAAAATGATTAACTTGCTTAGCTTACCTTTACTTTAGAGTCAGGGATTACCTTAAGTCAGCTTACTTCATGTTTTTGCATCTTGGTAATTTTTCTAAAGTCGTGTCCATTATGACAGTTTACACAGCCGTTGCTGGGAGTACCGTCGTAGTCTCCGCCAGAATTCTAACAGTGTCAGATGAATTTTGGCTCAAATGTCTGGTCTGGCCAAGATTATATCCATGTTATAACTAGTAATAGTGACATTCGGGGTTACTCACAGTGTTGTCAGTTGGTACAAGGTAGGTGGATTGACGATATTTTTGGATGATCGGTTTAATTTAAAACCAGTTCCTTATTTGGGCATCCAAAATGAATCCAATATTATAGGTGATTCAGCCTTGTGTCTAATCACTGGCGAGGTCCTATAATGGTTTTTCTGTTGATCAGATGCCAGAGCTGACCAAACAAATCCCTAGTGTAAATACAATAGTACAGGATAGCCTACAAAAACAAAACTCATGTTGGCAACAAGGAAGCGTTCCTCATTGTGTAAGACACAATGTACATGCTGAGTTATTACAACAGCACACGTTCTGTATAATGTCTCATGTGCTAAATTCTTTCTATTCTCCACACAACACAGACTGCAAGCATCACGCAACAACAGCTTGTTGATTGCCTGTCACCGCCGGCTGACATAGCTCCGCCAGACTCTAGACAATCACTGCGTGTCATCACAATTTATGTACATCTCCTACAATCTGGCCAGGCTGATCTCAAGACTTTAATCTTGTGACGTTGCACGATGTGACACTAAATTCTGTTGCATGCACATCAGCAGCGATTTTGTAGCTTGTTGTAGCCAAGTCCCTTTGTAGCCGTCGCATGTCACTCAAGAGGAACTTTGTGTAGTCTGTATCTGCCTTGTATATCCATGGGCTAAACAAACAATGTCAATTGGAGATAAATGTGTAGTTATATTTGTTTATTTAGGTAATGCTATGTCGGCATGTTCTTTACTGATAGAGCAGAACTTTAGGACATTTCGGAGGGAATGTGATCCTACTATATACTGCTCTTCCTAGCCTCTGCTTGGCCATCGCTATATAGTCACTATGCCTTTAGCCGAAAGCTTTTTTGCTCCCTACCGCTCTGTGTTGCCTGCCGCTCATTGAAATGAATGACGGTCATTTTGTCAGTACCTGTATGAATACACGGTAAAGGATTGGCCGCAGGTGGGTGTCCGAGCGGCACAGGTCCGATAAAATACATTTCATTCAACTAATGTAGCGTTAATGAAAATATAATATATATACAGCTGTGTATATATATATATATATATATATATATATAGAGACATATATATATATATATATATATATATATATATTTATATATATATATATTTATTATGGTTTAGCTGTACAAGAGTAGCTGTACAAAAGTAAATTGTAAAAAAGCAAAACTTTTTGTTTTTATTACAGATCAATGTTTACAGTTCTTTAAAAGTGTTTCCACACTTTGTTGTGTGTTTCCAATCATGTAAGGCTGCCACTTGTATCAAATGCTAGGCCTCTCATTTAAGAAACTCTATACCAGTGGTGTGTCTGGGTGTGCACATGATAGACAGGGACACCTGTTCCTTCAAAGTGCCAGTTGTGCTAAGTGTCCCTTGACATGACAGGTGTGTGAGTGTGTGCGCAAGCGTCCACTCTAAAGATGTGGCTGAGAGTGTGCATGTGTGTCAATGGAGGGCTTATCACCTCTAAATGAGACTGTTCTCACCCCTCTCTGTCAGTCATCGCCCCATCCTCTCCCCCATCTCCCTCTCTGTTTTTATCGTCTGTAGTTCACACGGAAGTCAGTTCACTGTTACACAAACTGTCTTACCGAATGTGCTTTACATATAAGATGCACTATGGAACTATTCACATGCACTGTACACTGTTAAATAGTTTTACAAAAACAGTGGAGTCCTCTCCCGTCTCCCAGAAAGCAGCAAATTTTTTAGCATCTGAACTTTTAAAAGGTGTTAATATGAATAACAGTGGATTTAGTGAGTGTGACTCTTATTCTGAAGATGAATGTTGGTGTCGTTTAACCCTACCCTTAACCCACAATATCTAACTCCATACTTGCTAAAAATGTTAAAAAACATCATTTAGTTTCATAATTTGAACCATGACAGACATGGCAGAGCCACAGAAGAAGGGGCTCTGACTTCATAGCTGCTTAAAGCAGAACTACTTGTAATTGCTGAACTTTACATGACCTACTGTGTGTTGATTGCTATGCTAACTCTCTGGTAGGGAGACCCATTCTATGTAGACTACTCACTTTTTATTCCAACTTATTATTGGTCTGAAACACTGCTTGCCCTCTTAAACTGAGACAGATCAGCCCACCCCCACATCAGCAGGCTCCAACAGCTGTCAGTCATAGCTAGCTTTAGAGCAGGATACATGTGTTTCTTTTCAGACGTTTTAGCTTGTTCGGATGGTGTCTACGTGAAACAAAACACAAAACGTTCACCTACATATTTTACATCTCGTCTGCCAAAAGTTAGGCTTCGCTGTAGTTTTTTTTTTTTCCTAACTATTTTTGATGCTGGTTGTGGTTAGCTGCTGTGGCCTGGCAGTGTCCTCGCCACAGCTACAAATAGTTAGCACCCACAACTTCGCAAACACCATTTAAAAAAAAAAAAAAAAAAAAAAAAAAAAAATAAAAAAATATATATATATAATATAAATTCCAGGAAAGCAAGGGAAATATCGCACTTGCACACATGGTCTCTGAAGAACTAATAATGAAAAACTGAACTAACATTACGCACCATACATGCACCTAATACTGGAACTAATACTGGGATGAGAAGAGAGGAAGAGGAGAGGTGAAGGGAGAGACATGTCTGAGTGAATTGATTTAATACAACTTAAATATTCCAGGCAAGACGAGAGGAAAGCAGGGGAGAGATGAAATGGGGGAGATAAACAGAGAGGAAGTGAGAGGAACATTTACAAAAATCTCATGAAACAGGAGAGAGAGAGAGAGAGAGAGAGAGAGAGAGAGAGAGAGAGAGAGAGAGAGAGAGAGAGAGAGAGATTGAGAGAGAG
>JAOEHI010042334.1:0-13492 GCA_025447815.1 Percopsis transmontana
CCCCCCCCCCCCCCCCCCCCCCCCCCCCCCGCCCCCCCCCCCCCCCCCGCCCCCCCCCCCCCCCCCCCCCCCCCCCCGGACAGCCAAACAAACAAACGACCAGTGCAAACATGGCTCTTCTCGCTAGCTGCTGGATTGCTCCACTCCACACGAACCAGTATCACGGGAGAAACTGGAGGCAAACAGTACTGGGATAATAATGCTCTTAAATTCAATTTAATCTAGATGTATCATACAATAATCTGCTCTGCCTCAGACGTGTGCTGTAACAGGATGCCCGTAAATGGTCTGTTAGTGTAAGAGTTTAGTGAAACCTCGCTGCACAGCGTTGTCTTGGGATCGATTTTTATAATGAAGAGAGGGTCAATTGTTCCAAAAAATGATGGCTGTGCTATCCTTGATACGAGAAGGGATGCTGATGCTGAATTTGAATGAGTGTGGAGTTGATGGAGCTAGCCGTGGTGCTGAAGGCCTGTTACTGCATAATGTAGCTGTCCATGGTCCTGAAACAGTGGCGGACCCTAATAGTGATATGGTGCTGAAACATTTGGCAGGACCGGCTGTAGGACATTTGTTTTATTCTATTTGTAATATGTTAAATGTTAGTTTGGAATAATTATTAATAATATTGATATTTATAGATCAAATATGCATTTATATTCTGTAATATATACTGTAATATATTGTTTTCTAGCAGCGCCGATGAGGGTCCTGGGACATACCAGGGGCGTAAGTTACCATGCATTTCTACCATACTTGTTGTGGAAAAGGCAGTATTGATTTGTATTCTTTATATATTCTGAGATCAGATGCGTCGCTACAAGCAGTGCATGCCCTTAGTTCATTTTGACCTTAAATAGATAGTGTGTAGCCTCACTGAGCCGTGGCCAATCAAACGCAGCCTGCCTCTGCTTTGCAAATCCAATGGATTATTAATCGCACTCCGCTTCCGCCCAAACGACAATTTAGACGGACACCTCAGTGATAATTTTTCGAGGACCCAAAGCACCCGGTGAAAGACGCGTCTGTTGATTTGAGTGTGCGCGGATGTGGCAGGCTGCAGGTACACATCAGTGTTACGGAGGGGAAACATTTGACGTGACGGCTCATGTGCTCCCACCTATTATGCATTCTCATCCTCCTCTGCGTGGGATTCTTGACTGCTGGCAGCCTTCCATACTCCCAATTAGAACCTCATTTGCATACGTGAGATAATATCCAGCTCATAGCTATCGCCGCACACACACGAGTAATGCTTTTAGACACACGCAGCATAGTCACACGCGCGCGCGCGCGTGTGAGTGTGTGTGTGTTTGTGATGTGGACACACAGACACATACACACATAAGCACATCGATTACGGACGCATGCTTTCACATGCGCCACACATACAGATGCGTTAGCCAAGACGCACACATCATAATTTGATACAGCACCGGTAGGCTATGAGGACACCCTCCTAATGCTTATCGAGCTGTGCACGCGCGCACGCGCGCGTGTACGTGTGTCATGGACACACATGCCTGAAGTGGCTGTGGAGTGCTGTGGAGCTCCCCCTGGGGGGGGGGGGGGGGGGGTCGGAACCTGTGGAAGTGTCTCCTTAACTGGCAGGGCAGGCAAAGTCAGCACACTTCTAGCAGATGGTGATCGGCTGTCAGCGTGGCTCCCACCGGCCCTCCTGTACGCTGCGGCTGACCTGAGGCATTGTTTTAATCACTCTTCGTGTGGTACACCCTCACACCCTCACACACACACACACACACACACACACACACCCACACTAATCAATCTCTTCCTGTTTCTCTCGCTCATGTGTAAAGTACAGGCGCACCAACGAAGTATAAACAGACACGCGCATGCTCTGACGAGCGCTGGGTCTCCCAGGTGCAAGCAGCTACGGTAAATAGCAGGGTGCAATATGCCACTAAGGTACCCGCTGGAACCCATGAATTATTGAGTGGAGGGCAATGCTGCGACCCACTGTGTATGTATGTGTGTGTGTGTGTGTGTGTGTGTGTGTGTGTGTGTGTGTGTCTGTGTGTGTGTGGACATTAATGTTTGCTTGGAAGCGTAAAAAATAACTTCTGTGTGTGTGCGTGGCAACAGTCTGTAACAGTGTGGCTGTCTGCTGTGCAACAGCTTTCCCCTGACATTTACTTTCTGTCCCTCCTGAAGGTTAATGAAGCTAGTTTGCCCCAGTTGTATGTTCAAGTTCAAAGTTTTAACAATAGAGTCAATCACCTGGCACCTGAGGTGAATTCACTATACTGCATAACGAATTACAAATGTCTGGATATACGTCCCACTGTAACACTCGCTGTGTGGACCCAGGTGCAGCGAATGACCAGAGATGTTTTAAAAGTTCAAACGCTCCTTTAATGATACAAAAACCAAGGTGGCATGAGAGCTAAAAATACTAAAGTAACTTGAAAATAAATGTAATCTAAGAAGTGCTAAGAGGACAAACTTGAGAACCCGTAAACCAAAGAACACAAATAGACTCGAAATAGACTAAATAAAACTAAATAGACTCTAAACAGGTAGGTGAAATATGTATCCTCCCAACCTCCAGTACAAGTCTTAATATTGATAACTTGTAATTTCCCACAGTACATAACGGCTCTACTCAATTATACCGTTCACAACATCGTTTTTTTCTTGCCCTTGCATAAAAATACTAGTAGTTTTTTGTTATTGATAAATAGGAAGAGAATGTACAATAGGCCTTTGCTTTGATTGGTTTTCACACATATCTGTATAGCCTGAAGCTGTCACCCTACGCCACCAGAAATAAAAATGCCTTATAAAGTAAAGGCTTTTAACATTTTCCATAACCACATGACAGTAGGCCTAACTATCATTTAAGTCAGCATCATCTTAATGAACCCCATCACCGCTACTAATGTCTCCATTGGCTAGACGTTAATGTGTGGGTGTTAATGGTAGGATTATAAAGCATAACAGCATTTCAGGCTTCAGCCTATTTCTCCATCAGTGAGAACTGCCCATATTTTTACCCTCTATCCCAGTTTTCCCTGTCCCCCTTTAACTTGCTGTTTGATCACTGTATTCTAGGGGAGCTTGGAATATGTTGCACATATAGTTCAATGACAGTGGATTACACGCACTTTAATGTGCTCTTGCCTTCAATTATTAAAATAGCTTTACATTTCTTATGTGGAGTGTACTGGTTTTAAAATCCTTATACCATTTCATTTGTTAGAGGTGACATTCTCGCCAGCAAGGATTTAAGCTTCCTTACGGGGTGAATCATGTCTCATACCCAAGGCCTGCAGTCTGTTATGCCTGCCAGCAAAATAGACAGACATGTACTGAGTCTGAGGAGACCAGGAACTCAACTTAAACAGGTAAGGATTTGCCAGAACCAACCAAAGGATGGCAAATAAGGTATATATTATTAATGAGACATTGATATTATTCCATTCCGTGACTGCAATATTGACGTTGAGCAAAGGTAATATTAGACTTTTCTTCGTATTAAGTTTTTGGCTCATTTCCATGGCTTGAAGTGACACTTACATCGCATCATGGGAATTGTCATCATAATTAGGGCTGTGCTAAAAAATCGATACAGCAATACTACATCGATTTCCAGCAAAAATATTGATTGTTTTTCTTTTCTTTTTTTTAAGATTCTCGTTTTAAACGGTGTGTGATCTACAACTACTAGATGTCGCAGTATGGCTAGTTGCCTAGAATTGACGGCCCCCATTTCTGGTAGAGTGAAATTTGGATGCAACATGACAGACGCAGCTGACAAAATTACAGCAGCTCCTTAAAAATATATAGCCGATGTGTGGTATTTCAGATCTCTTTTTACATTTTCAGTGAACTATGTGGAAAATCGCAATATGTATTGTATCGCATTGTATCATGATATAATCGTATCGTGACCCTTGTATCGTGATATGTATCGTATCGTGAGGTCCTTGCCAATACTCAGCCCTAATCATAATAGATATCATGATAAGGGGGCAGGAAAGTCTAGAAGTTAGCATGGTCGCCTCACACCCGAAAGGTTGTGGGTTCGATCCAAGCTGATCCCTATTGCTTTTTAAAGCATCTGCTAAATGATGTAATTGTAGTTTAATAACTCCTTCCCCACCCCAGTAGAGGCTTGTTAGAAGGTTCCGGTTACGACCACTTCCTCAGTCACTCAGGGCAGGCGCTTTCAAAGAGCTAGCGTAGATCAAAGACTTCACGTTTGATTCATGTCACTGAACCCGTTGTGCTTTAACTGCCGGGGGGATAGCACGATTTTGCAGGCTGTCTCAGATTTGTAAGCGGTGTACATCATCTTCAGGTGTGGGCCTGTGAAACCTCTCTGGTTTGGAGTTTTATTATTTTAGGTGTGACTGTGTGTGTGTTTGCTTGTAATGAAATAATGTACTCAATTTCCAACAGCTCATAGTCCTGACTTTACAGGCTTTGTCAACGGGCTTTGCTCATATAGTGCAGGCATGCTACAGCAGGTGAAGAACCTGCAGTACTTACAGTCTTAATGCTGTGGTCAAAGGGTAGAGACTTAATAAGTGAATGAATGAATGAAAACATTGGCTGATAGTTAAGACATAAAAGGGACACTCCTTGATCTCATTGTAGCACCCCCAGAACCACAAGTATTCACCACCTTGTTTGGAAACACAACTGCTTGAGCATGGGAGGAGCACTCAGGTGTAGGAGGTACTTGTGCTCTCGCTTGTTTCAAACAATCAAGTGTCAAGCTCTAATCATAATCAAACTCTAAGAGCAGAGCCTTCCTGCACTCATTCAGTTGTGTTTCCCAACAATTTAGGGGGACTTGGGCTTCTGGGGGCACTATAACACAATTGTGTTGCTTCAAAGTATTTTCAACCATTGATGTTGTCTGTGGTAGTTAAGTACCCTTGAACATTTTAGGGAACCCACAGGACAACATTATCATTCTACCCTCACAAATATTTAGCAGATGTTCGTTTTTATAGCACAACCTTATTCCACATTTATTTCTAAACCACCACGTTCAAATACTTGTGTTACTTACTATATGTAAGGCCTTTGCAACTTAACAACACATTTTGTTAGGGTTTTACCGGATAATGTTTTACAGCTGATCACTTCAATTGCTGACACCAAATTTACAATTAGGTAATTTAGCAGACTTTTATCCAAAGCGACTTACAATTACATGGTGCTATCACAAGGAGCAGATTGACTGTGAATATCAGCAAATGTACTTTTATTTTTAAAATAAATTAATGTTAGGCATCTTGCTCAAGGATGATTACAGGTAAGCCAACTCTGGGGCTTGAACCCACGACCTTCTGGCTGGGAGTACGACACCTAGACCACTAGACTATCCTGCCCTAGGCTTCGCTTTGTAGCATTAATAAAATAAAATAGGTAGTCAGTAGGTTATTAAATGTATGCTAACAATTACGTAATTAGCAAATGGTTTTATCCAAAGCGACGTATGGTGAGTGAGGCTACATGTAGGCTACATGTATTTCACCTACATCTTTGTTATGCTTACAAACCCAACCACATACATGAGTATTGTCACAGGCACGTTGGGGTTTGAACCCACAACCTTCCGGCTGGTAGTAGAACCACCGTAGAATCTAACCTATCCTGTGCCCTGCACAATGCACATGGATGCATGTTCAACAGTGTGGAATATGGTGGCAGACTGTGTGTTATGTCTCTGTGGATTTACATTACATTTTTTTGTGTAACTGAAAATAAAACCAAGCATTAATAGTGACACTGTTCCTAGAGGATTCTATTCACTACCTTGATTAACTATGACAGCCAGTATTCCTATTACCTTTCTCATGAACCGCAACAGAAATTTCTTTGGTGTCGATTCCCATTAACCCCGTTCACCCTCATGACAGCAACGCAGGCTAATAGTGGTCAACGGCCATTCTGCACATGACAAATAACTACACAAAATCTTCTTACCCAACAGAGGAGGAATTCATTTGAAATTGTCCTCTAATGACTAATGTATAAGAGCGGAGGGTGGCGTGAAAGGGGTAAGAAAAAAGGAACATTCAATTTTCTAGCAGGTCGTCCTATTTTTCTGCTCAAGAATACTGTCATATCTGATTCAACCTCTCTGAGTTCTCATTATGTTGTGCAGTTATGTGATAAGATGCAGTTATGAGGTTGCTCTCTGAGGTTGCTGTGATGAAACAATATAAAACTTACAGTAGATTAAATGTTAGGCCTGTTTTTTCTCGCTAATGACAGGTGGATATGTTTCCGGTTTCCGTGAGACTGAATACATAATTTAACATTTTAACATTTGGGTTACATAAAGTGAAGTATTTTTAGGTGTTAATCCTGAAACATTTCAGGTCAACAATGCCTTGTCTGGTGCGTGTATCAACTTGTATTTAACTGTATGTATTTTAGAAACCATTTTAGGGGGTTTCTCAATGGTTAGTAATCTTTGGTATGTACACTACGTGCTATTTGCATACATATTGAATAAAACAATAAATGTAAATAAATTGCTATCTCATTTGCACCAGAAAGGGATATGTAGTTCATCAAAAATGCCATTTTAAATTCAACAATCAGTTATCCTAAATGGCAAATTAGAAAGTCATTCATCCTTGTGTTATTGCATTTGAAATCATTCATGGTAATAGAGCAGAAATTAATACAGTGGAAAGACTAAATGTGTTCTGTTTACGCAAATATGAGAGAATGCATTCTCACAATGAAAACTAAAGCAATAAAAGGCAAATAAGTCTCAGTCACCAGTCCACCAGTGACAATATGTGCTCACAAGCGCTTTGAATTGTAGTGCTGAACAGTCACATTTCATTTGACAACAGTATTGACAAAAATGTTCCAGTTCCTTCCTGGCCTATTGTTGTTATCTGGTAGCTCTTGTCTCATATCACTGTCATATTTTCTAACCATGATGCACAAGAACAGCATTGACATACATCTACACTGATTACTTGGGAAGAAGGCTAAAAAAGCATAGTGCCTGTTTTGAAGAATAAATGGAACAGTGCATACAATAGGTGTTGACTGGAGCCCCCGTATTGTCACTTCAAATGTATTATAAAGGCAGAAACACATGAAAGCAGAGCTGACTAGAAGAAGTATCCCATCAATGGCAAAGTGACAAACGCTGAAAAACAAATGGTCTGTCTGTATTTATTATTAAAAATGGTCAACATGACTCTTCGTCGTTTTGGCTGTATCAACACTGAGACACTCTGACAAGTTTACTTGTATTCCCCATTGAATAGCCTTTTAATTTTAACTGAAGATAGCCATGCAGGGCCTTTGAAAAGGCTTACCACAACAATCACAAATAGATGTTTAAACCTTGACACGTCGGATTCTTTTCTAGGAATAAATATCCACAATTGCACATTTGGAAATGGCCAACCAAGAGTGGCATAAGAGTAATGACATGTCTGGGCGCTTGCTGCACTGTTGGAGTGCATGCTGTTGACAAACAGGGACACTTGCCAGGTCCATCACCTTGCCAGAAAATCTTTTCCAGCATCATCGCCCGACCCCAGCTGGCTCGGCCCAGGGAAACGACGGGCCATTGGAGCTAGTGGGGGAATTCCCTCCACCCTCCTCGTCCTTGTGAAGGTATACCTTTACATGTGAAACACCTGTTCTTCCCTGGCACTGGTCTGCACCAAGACCCGCCGCTCCCCTCCCACCAGAGTGGTCTTCTCAAACACTGAAGAGGGCCAGAGAGATTGGGAGGAGAAATGAAAGAGACAGAGGAGTGGGAGCACATGGGAGTGCTGGGAAGGAGAAATACATGATGCAGTTGGATGTGTGTGTGTGGGGATAGGGGGTAGGGGGTAGGGGGTAGGATTCTGGATACAAGAGGCATGGGGGTGGGGGCGGTGAAGGGGAAGGTCGATAGATAGAAGGTGCAGGGCTGAGGGAAAGGGGATGATAGTGGAATAACAGAGAGAGGGCAGTTGCACAGTAACAGTTGAAAAACACGGGATAGAGAAGGCCTTGAGAAACAGTAAGTGAATTTGTGAGCTGTAAAATAGACTGCTTTCTATCTACCCCCTTCAGGGGCCTTATTTAAGCATATCAGCAAACACAGACTTGGCTGGTTTCCTTGACACATTTGACTTCGCCTGCTTTTACAAAATATGGACAAGAAACAATGTCCCTTTTCTTTTGTTCATGCAGACCCCGAGTATTTGTTGGAAGCACTGAAAAATAACTCTGCCTTAAGTTGATTTATCTGCCACTTGGCATCCACTTTTATTTTTATGCTCTTTTCTTCCCACCAGAAGACTATCAATGTTGACATTTTTAGTAGAGCCGCTTTCCATTGGTTATTGTTGAGTGTATCAACTTGTAAAGCCAAGCTCCCTATCGCTACAATACACAGTACAGCCCCTAGTAAAATTACAGTCTCGCGCTCAATTTTCTTTATGAATGAAGAATGTCTAATTCTGCCACAACATGTTAGCTGCAGTCTAGGTCCTTTCCTTCAGCTGTGAGTGAATAGAAATTTGGCTGTCCAGGTCCCGGCAGGTGCCACCCGTATGGCGGCCCTCATGGCGTCCCAGCAGAGTGCCAGCGGTGCAGGGGAATCAAGGCCACGATGGCGAAGCAGACCGCCCAGCAGGCAGATTGGTGAACATCTGCTCGGGGCAATTTGTTTGACAAGTCAGAGGGTTAAGGCTGGCATCTAAAGGGCATCGAAACCACTTTATAGTACCTACCGGTGCTCGCGGAGGAACAGATTTCCACTGTGGACGCGATGGACACTGTCCAGTTTGGCCTAAGCACACAGGGTGACCGCATAGTTACCCAAGGGTTCGACTACGGGTAAAGAACATCACCTAACCCCAAGGAGTTTAGTGCACCCAATGCACCTAACAAGGTGTGTGGTTCTCACTGGTCCTAGAGAATTTGTTTAAGATAAGCTATCCTTTATTGTCCCCATGGGGGAAATCTGTCCTCTGCATTTCACCCATCCTGGCTACTTATAGCAGTGGGCAGCCACAGGTCAGTGCTGTGGGACCAGCCTGGTGAACAGTTTTAATGCCAGGGCCTTGGTAAAGGGCATCGTGTTAGCAGTGTTAACCTAACGTGTATCTTCAGTAAAAGTATCTTGAGATAATTATTAAATGGTCGATAAAGGGCTTCTCCTTTCTCTCCTTTCTCAGAAGGTAACCACTTGTTGTTATTGTTTGTGTATGTTTTGTACAAACCAATGAGTATGAATGTGGAAAGTTGGCCAATTGTTTACTGTCAAACAGTTGCAAAATGAAAGCACAATGACACACATTGTTCAAGTTTTGTTCATTTCCATGTAACAGATTCAGCATATAAATCATTATATCAATGCGTTTTGGAACAAATGTGAGTGATTAATTGCTTTCATTTAGATGCTCTACATAAGGGAATCATATTGCATTGCATTTTTGAGCATTTAAACCCTATTTCTTGAAGCCTATTCTTCTTAATCCACTCTTCATCTGCAAAATTACCGCCTCACCCATAAAAAAATACTACCACACGCTCTGTGGTCATAACTATATGTTTATGTCACACAAACACACACATGCAATCTAATCTAATTAGTCGAAGGCAGCGAAAACCAGCCTGCTTACTGCCCATAACGCCATGATGCTTAGCATCACAGATCATTTTCTCATGAACATGGCATTCCAATAGCATCAGCGATTCTGGCTGAGAAACAAATATGCACCGCTTTGAATCGCAGACCCAACTGCTCGCACTGTTCCCAATAAGAGCACGAGCAGGTTAAATGACTGCGGTGGTGTGGACGCCATGCTCCCTCTGTCAACCACATAATTGGAAGAGGTGGAAGTGAAAGTGCCTTGCGCTGCAGCTCGGTCCCTCAAGCTGTGTTATGACAGACTGTGAAACCAGTGGCACCTCGGCCCGTCTCGCTTCGACGTTGATCGGCGCCTTTGTGCTCGTGTACATCTGTGTGTTTTTGTGTGTGTGTCTGTCAGCTTGGTATCCAGTTGGACGGTGTGTCTGACAGATGTGCGTGTCAGCAAGTGACTCTACTAACCGTCCATCTGCCTGTCAAAGGCCTCTGTATCCATCATTGTGATGCAACATGCTACCAACACAAACCTTTCACTTATGAAACCGCTTCATTAAAATCAGCTTCATCACTTTTGATAGCTGCTGCCATTTTTGAACATTCCCCCCGATGTCTATGTGTCTCCAAATAAGTTTACTAGCTTCTGTAGTTTATACACTGTCGCCACAGCAGGCACCGCACCCCCCCACCCCCGGGCTCCTGGGCGGCTCTGGCAGCTGTCAGGTAGGCAGTGGCACGCTGGCATCAGACGCCCCGGCATTTGGCCGTCTCTCTGTGAAGGCGCCTGACTGACGGCAGCTGGCAGCGTGACAGCGTGACAGTGTTCTGCCCAGGTCTCCCCCCCCCACCATCGTGTCCCGGGTCCTACTGTCCATGTTGTCATTACTCTGTGGAGGCATGTGTCACCCCTCCCCATCGGTACGCGGTGACTGTGCCGCGGTATTCAGCGTTGTGTGAATGACAAGACATTATAGCGACGCGCTGTCGTGCTATCCGAGGCCATCACAGTGATTCATGCGCTGTCGCGCTCTGTTTCCAAGACGAATGTGGAATTACTGTACGCTGTGTATGTTTCAGCCTTCGGTGGCTCTTGGGGCAGGAAACAAGCGCGCGGGGCGGCCAATCAGCCCCCGCGAGGGCGGTCGAAAGGAAGGAATTCAAAGGTGACAGGGGAAGGGGCGAGAAAATAATGGGCGGAAAAAATCTTTAAGGGGAATTGTTTTCCGCCTGGGAGGCGGGGTAGCCGAGATTGCCCTTGTGCCAGCCAATCAGGAATTAATTCATCCGCCAATGTGGCCTTAATCACTATATTGGTGCTTAGGTAGCATTTTTTTCAAGCGGGCGTGTCAAAATTATAAACAAACTGCAGGAGTGGGAGGACCTATTACATCCTGCTGGTCTCCATTGTAAACCTTCTAGAGGGAGGGAGAGAGAAGGATATGGACAATAATGAGAGAGGGAGGGGAGGGGAGGGCACAAAACCTAGGAGGTTCAAAGCGATTAGTACCAGAATAAAAGAGAGCAGGGAGAGAACCAAGCCCCACAAATAACACCGTTTGGATGATTGTCTTCACACACGGTCTGTATCAGGTAAATGGCGCGCGGTGGAGGTGCACAACATCATCTCCGATTCTTTCCCTCTCACTCCCATTGGTCCAGTGTCTCTCATTGGTGGCAAACACAGAATGGACCGGCAATGTCCGTGATTGCCTCCTTTCAATTTGCTCCCGTGTCCATTGTGTTGCGGCTGCAGCGGTCAATCAGTCAAATACGCTCACAGAATTGCACATCACCTTTGCTTTTGTCGTCTCTGACCCGCTGGAAATTACCACCTGACACTCGCACACAATGGCATGCGGCTGTGTTAACCGTAACTGCACTGAGGCAAACCTAGCTGAGGTTTCTCTTATTTTCCATCTCCAGGTGTGCAGTGTCTGGGGTTGGGGAAGGGGGAAACTACTCATCACTCCTGAGTGCGGTTTGCCGGGGGTGAAAATTTGTTGTGCCCTGGCGGAAACACAACACACGTATCAGTGTTTGAATGTGAGTGTGTGTGTGTGTGTGTGTGTGTGTGTGTCTTCACGTTTACCAACATTTTCAAATCTTCACTTGCAGACACAAACCTCAATTTACAAGCATGACATTCAAAACAGAATCTTGCGGAGTTTGAGCACTATTGTTATCCCATACATATGTAAGGCTTTCTGAATGTTGGTAACCGTGAAGACACACACACACACACACACACACACAAACACACACACACACACACACACACACACACAGATACGTGTGTGGAGTTTTGGCACTATTGTAATCCCACACATGCACACTCTTTGTAGTTCTAGTCTGCATTTCACGCATTTCTCTTACCTGCACTCTCTCTTTCTCTCACACACACCCACACACACCCACACACACATACACACACACACACACACACACACACACACACACACACACACACACACACACACACCATTCTACACACAAGCGTGGTCCATCTTTTTTATTTGCAGGAAAGTGGAAGAAAGATGAAAAATGAGCTAAATAATGTCAGACTGAAGGCAGCACCTATCAAATGCATCAATGGGCCCAAGGTGTTCAAGGACAGGGGGGAAGTTTTATGAGAACCGCGGGACATAAATATTGGAGGCGTGTCTCTGCCGAGAGAACGGTGTCTGTGGGGCAGAAATGCCTATTTTCTTTGGAATAAATTGAAATGATCTGTAGCCAAAATGCAGACCCCGTGTGTCGCTGAATTATGACGGTGTCCATTTCTAGCTGAATAATACAAGAAGTATACTTTAAAAAAGTGTCTTGTCAGATGTGTGTTGGCCCCGGTACATTTAACAGCTTTGAGTACCCCGGTCTGTGAGAAATGATCTGAGAGGCGGTCGCCTCTTCACCGGTAATATTCTTCATGTGGTCACGGCCTCGCCTGTAATCCCACATCACAATTGACTATTCACAGAGGGAGCACTCCCCTGATATTGCTCACTTCCACTAAAATGGGGGAGCCGGTGTTCACTTTCAGCCTTCAACGTAGCCTAAACGGCTGGAGTTGTATCCCCCTCTCCAGTGTCTGCCATCAATCCTCAGGGACATTGATCGTCACAGGGCATACCCCTTACACTTATCTTCAGCCCCCCCACCACCCGGGACTGGAAAAAGCATCAAATACAATATGATAAATTAAGGTCTGCAAGGCTTAAATGCTTCTTTAAAACCCCCTCCTAATATGAGCGCATACTACAGAGCAAAACACACATGCCATACATATTCATCAGGTTGGCTGTCGAGTTGGCTGCCGCAACAACAAGCCTGAGTGGCGTGCACATTTGAAAAAAAAAAACACCATAGACACATAAATATTATAACCATAATAGGCAATAAAGCATAAAAGCAGGGCCAATATGCTATCGTATGACGAGGACACAGTCTCCAGCGCGAGAAGGTGGTAGCTGTTGAATGTGCAAAGGCATTTGTGAGCGCCATCTAACCATAAACCCTGACCTCAAGCCAGTAAGCCTCACAGCTGCCCTTCCCTTAGCGACACGCATGAAAGCCACACACCGTGTGCGTATGCCAACCCCTGACGACACAGCCGATGATGATAGGCGTAGAGACACACTGTGTGTGTGTGCGTGCGTGTGTGTGCGTGTGTGGGCGGGGGGTATATTACTCTATGATGGTGGGACGCCCGCCATCTGTGGGACGTGCTGAGAGGAGGGCAGCCGAGCAAAAGCTTGCTTAGGTGTTGTAGCGTCTCCCATGAATGTTGAGGCTGCGGGGGGGGGGGGGGGGGGGGTTTTTTTATTTTTTTTTTTTTTTTCCGGGGTTTTTTGGGGTGTTTTGTTGTGGTTGTTGGTGGTTGGCACCGGTGGGCCGGGG
>JAOEHI010042345.1:0-21662 GCA_025447815.1 Percopsis transmontana
GAGCTGCACGGTGCTGGGCTGTGAGCACAGGTCCCACTAGAGGATGTTGGGCCCTCATGCCACCTTCATGGAGTCTGCTTCTGACAGTTTGGTCAGACACATGCACACCAGTAGTAAGGATAAGGAGAGAGCAATTGTCTGTGGCCACCACCTGCAAAACCATTCCATTTTTGGGGGTTGTCTTGCTGTTGCCTCTCCAGTGCACCGGTTGTTTCATTTGCACCAAAACAGGTGACATTTATTCACAATCGCTTATGCTTCCTAGCTGGACAGATTGATAGCCCTGAAGTTTAATTGACTTGGTGTTATACTGTGATGATTACGTGTTCCCTTAATTGTTTTGAGCAGTGTATTTAGAAATGTAGTTTTTTTAAAATGCCGCACTCACCACAAGACCATCAAAGAATTGAAGGACACAGTACACATTCATCAACTGAGATACCAGGTCTATAATTGTTCTGAAATTATATGAGCATTTAGCAATATTATAGAATTTGTATCATCATAGTATGTAGCAGTCAGATTGTATTATTTATTGCCAATAACTGTAATATGTGCATGGCTGTGATGGACTTACTTATCTGAGGTAAAGATAGAGCCAATCACAGTTTTAGTAGAGACCAGCACCAGTCCTTGAATAACTGCCATCCCACCTGCAGTCATGAGTAATAGGAAGGAAAATAGGAGCTTAAGAAACATGGAAGTGTTCAGTAACACTTACTATTTGAGGTTCACTATTGCCACAAGGAGGTATTGTAATAGTTACCCAGTAGTTTCTTTAAAAATATATTCATGTGTTGAAGTACTAGTTATGGAAATTATCTTTTGACTTGAAAATTAATTACAAAATTCTCACAATCAACTTAAAATATTTAACAAACCAAACACACATAATTAGTGAATTCAATCAATCAGTATGTAGTCAAACTATTTGAAGCACAATCTTTTCAACAAAGTTTCTAACTAACTAACCTGTCCAAGTGAGTGACACTTTGCTGGTTACGAGTGCGCCTGCTGTATTCCCAGCCCCCAGGGCGTTTCCTACACGGACACAGACTGCAGCTTGGAGACTAAGAGGAAACTGAGAATTCATATTGTTTAGGATTCGCTTAAACACAGACTATGTTAAAACGTTTACCATTATTTATAAGGACATAACCTCACTGTTAGCTGTAGTATTGAGCTCTGCTGACATTTCTCATTGGACTTATAATGCAGCTCAAGAGGCAGCAGTTTATTCAAACCATATTATATTTTTATCAGGGCTACATATTTTAAAGGTGCAATATGCTTTTATCACCTGTAGAAAAAATGTTTCTATACAATTTATACTGCCATCTAGTGGCATATATGCAGCAAATGGGGGCAGGGATTAATTCCGCCACTCGGCCCACATTGCTAAAAATAGCTCAGTCTGTACAGAATTTAGTGCATTTACTCTCCATATCACGTGAGTATACATTGTTGTACACACATATTTACATATTTAAGATAAGAAATACACATTTGTAGGTGTACTGTATACCTTTTTTGTAATGAAATATTACTTAGGTTATCAGAGGTACAAGATATGCCTTAACAACAACATAGTTAACCCTAAAATTTCATTGTAATTACATAACATTGACATGTAAAAAAGGCTTTACATGCCAAGAAGAGTCTCCAAATACAATACCATGTAATTTATGAATGCCAGCATTATGAGTGCATGTTGAGCTGCTAGGTCATTTTCACTCAGCATGCCTGGTGGAGGGAGAAAGATTTGAATTAATTGAGTCAACAGTATGGCAGTGTGGGTCTAATCTGACTCTATCTAACACACAAATAAAACCTAATTTTAAGCAGGTCGAATATGTAGACTATATTTATTAAAATGGGAAAATATTTAGTAAATAGATTACCAGCAAAGAAACCACCAAATTCATATATCCACCACTCAAAACACACCATCATTGTACTGGGAATAGCAAGTTTCATGTAAGAGCCCCACTCCTGCAGTGATTCTGAAGACCACCCTGTAGGGGGAGACAGATTCCTGTTTATTGCAGATTCATCTCACAAAGCTTGAGGTAGTGCAGAGCTTGTACGATTTTGTTAGGAAAACCAATCACACATTTCAGCTGCAACAACAGCCCCTCACCTCCCCATGTTTTCACATGCAGCTTCTTCCACCAAATGTAGGCAAACAGAAAGGCACAGATGTAAACCTGAGATAGAGTGTTGGCTGCTGCAGATCCACTAATAGGTGTGTGTGTAAGGGGGGAGTGGCACACACACACACACACACACACACACATAAAACCAGTTATTAGAAGCTGAAACAGTCTTTAATAGATTAGAGCAGGGGTTTTCAAAGTTTGAGACGATGGGCCTCCCCTCAGACAACGCTTGGAAAAAGTTAGTTTACGTGCCTAGTTTCGCTCAATTCCTGGATGCCTATGGGATCATGATTATGTTATAATCATGATCTTGGCTCAACGAGCCAAGATAGCCTAATATTGCTGTTTGACATAACTTCAGACTACACCAAATCCATAAATAAAAAGGTCTGTCCTAAGGCATTTATTAGTTTCTGACTCTGGGAAAGTGGGTAAAACAGTTGAATTCCCCAAAACGACTATCTCTGAACTATCTCTTTAACCAAAACACACACATTTAGGCTATTCCACGTGATCTCCTTTTGATAACTAATGTAATAACTAATGTAATAACTTTTTTCAATTCCATTCACTGAGCCTCCCTGGGGGAGGCCCGTCTCCTAATTTGAAAACCTCTGGACTAGAGGATAAAACAGTAAAAATGTATAGGCCTACATAGTGTTGTGTGTGTGATCACACCTACTTAACACCCAGATCCATCCAGTAAAGTAGGATGTAGTTTGTGACTACATTAGCTATGTTTGCCAGAGCTGCTGTGTACATCTGAGGCAGTATTATACCCTAAGAAGATGTCAACAGAAAATGTCATCACAAACAACAATCTCAACCCCATCCCTGATGTAACACCTGATGCCATTTAATCTGTACAACATTACGTTTGTCAGATTATGCAGTAAAGTAGGCCTATTAGAGGGTACTGTACCTGGTTTTGCAGATAAGATACCAAAAGGTGATGGATAAACATTGCCTGAAGGATAGAAACAGTGTTATCAAGGTGAGGAACACATATTTCAAATGAGAAATTTATGTCACTCCACCTTCAGATGTTTATTTTGGAACAGGTTTACTGTTTACGGTTAATACTTTATATTAAAATGTAATATATGTTTGCTGTGGAAGTGACAGAAAGAAAATTGATTACTCACTGGTACAGCTGGTAGGTATGCTTTAATATACAGCTGGGCTATTCTGAAATGTAAAATCTGCATTTAGTGCCCAATAAGTGATTTGTATTATTGTTATCACAATAAAGCTATGGATCCATTTATAGGTATGGTGATGAACACTGCTGAATATGCCTGTTGTGTAATGTTCCATTACTGGTTTGTTCTTTGCAAGACATTTGGAGAAATATGCCAGAGACACTATTAGTATTATTAAATACTAATATGTTATTATTAATTATATATCCAAAAGAATATAGGCTTATTTATTAGGCTTATTTATTTATTTATTTGTTTTGGGGGAGGGTTTCTTTACCCAATCTAACGGATTTCCTTTCATTTTGGCTGTGAAGCAGGGATATTTTATCTATGCAGTATATGTACCCTGCACCCTACAACTATCCCCATAATTATGTATACCTTAAATCATCATGAAAATCAACATACCAAATAAGGCTGACAATGAAGAGGAGGCAGGCAGCAGCAAATGTATATATATTTTTACTAATTTTAACAAGAACAAACAAATCAGGATCAGTGCCGTGATGCTTCAGATGTGAAACACCTGTTATGTGACTCAGTAGGTGGCTAGAAAACGGTTTTCTCCTACTTGACCCGCATCAAGTACGAGAAAACCGTATAGTTAGCTAGCTGGCTAGCCAACAAAGTATCCATTTTCCAGACAAATGTGTACAGAGAAGTACAGTATGCCTACATTGCTGGTAGGTGGTTTTTCAGCATGGCAACTCTGTTGGTGCAGTTACCTAGCCACCCCTGGGTCCTGGCCGAGGGACAGGAAGATAGCCTCGGCATTGATCAGAAGGGCCCAGCAAGGCAGGCAGAACAACAGTAAGATAATGACGCTTCTTTGGAGAATCACTCCTACCCGCAACAGGTTCCTACCACCATATGTCTGTGTAGACAAAATGTGAACGGAAAGCGGGAGTGACGTGTCTGCGTCAGTTGAGGACAAATTGTAAGCTAATATCAAAAGCAACATATTTAAAAAGGGTTCAAACCTGAGACACCAAAGTATCACACGCCATGGCCAAACCACTTCCTGTTGCCGCAGTGGAAATATTTATAGCCTAAAATGAAAAAGAAAATTACACTTTGAGTGGGTGATAATGACTCAAAATGCCAATGTAACTGCCTTGAAAATGTATTGTATATATTGATTGTCTGCATAGCCATATACCCAGTCATGGGACATTGAGTTTATGTTGTAATATTTCATATTTTTCCTCTACCTACTGCCATTTTTGTGGGTTGCCCCCAAACTGACAAGAATTCACAAGATAATGACTCACAGCAGAAGCTAATCCATAGCCAGCAAACACTTCATTTCCCAGACGACCACAGAACATCGTAATGACAAATGGAAGCAGGTAGTGGAGGATTCGAGACAGCAGCTGGACAAATAGGACGTCACCAGCTTTCAATCAATAAATAAAGATGAAGGTATTCTGAATTAAATCAAATGGCTATGAGCTTGAGCTTCTCATGGCAAACTGCTTTAATGCCATACGGTATATTTTCTGTTGTTTGTTTCTCAGACACAAAACTTTGTTTTGTTGCAAATAAAGTGCAAAAGCCCCCCCCTTTTTATGAAACACTCCCATTTTTTTAAAGCAGTATATTATTTACATTACCCTACAGCAGGGTATAGACAGTCCTTACCAGAGGGCCAGTCATCCTGAGGATGTGGTATAACTCCTCTCTGTATGCCAGGGGAACCCTGTGGTGGACCCATTGGCAGCAAAAGAGTTTGGAACTGGAGTCCACAACGTCTCCAGGTCCAGCCCCGGGCCCAGATGCCAGCGCAGGCATTGATTTATCCCTAGGAGCTTCTGTATTCTCCATCCACTAATTTTGATACCTGACCAGGGGCTTGTGGATTTAACAAAATAATTCACCTCTCTTATGTCAACAGGAATGTGCAAAGTAAAAAAGTAACCGCTTTAAGTTACTAATTAGTTTTGGAAATTGGATTTCCACCAAATCAGTTTCCATCAGGTTGTATCAAGTGAAATACATTTGAGATAATCTGGTGTAGATAATCTAAAATAATTCATTAACCTGAACATGTAATTCAAAGATATATTTGGTAGGTACAGTCTTGTAGTATAATAACAGAAATAGAAAAGCATGTTTAGTGAATCTGTTTAATTTAAGCAAATAGATGCCATATTAGACACTTCAATTAATTATGACATACCCTTTTCTTGCCTCTATGTCAGATATGTAACCAGAAAGATGAGATGGGATCATCCATGGACATTCATTGCAATGTAAAGAACTGTGCTGCCTTCCTGGAAGAAATCCTCCCTCTAATCAGTTACTATCAAGTGTACAATATACTGTATTGTCTTTGAAGTGCTTGAGAAATAGTTGCACAAAACATTAACAGTCACATGATCTAGTGTCCTACTGGGAACCACTAAAGGTTAACCAGTCAGTGGTCTGGCAACATGCCATAGCAGACACAGCCTGTATTGCTTTTGGGGAACAAATCATTTACCCATCTGTCTGTCTTTCTGTCTGTCTGTGAAAACTGTTTTTTGAAAATACTTAATTTGAGCAAAAAAGTGTATTTACCATATTAGTTATCACACTAATAACCAATGTATAACCAGTGTATAACAATGAAACATCTGCAGCACTCTGCAGTAGAAACTTATGGTGGGCATATTTAATTAAATTAGAATGACTTGTAAAATTAGCCAGGTAATGAAATGCATTTTTACAGATTATGTGTCCGAACTGAAGTTAGTTTATTTTGTAAGTATTAAGGACCTTGATATATGACCTTGAAGGAGTGGAGGTTATCCCATCAAATGAAGCTTTCCGAACTACATATCCAAACATTCAGTTGAAATCTATAACAGTGATGACATAAAAACAATACTGGTTGTCTTCTATCTGTATGTAAGTATGTACTCTCCCAGGCTTTATTCTTTTGGAAACCTAACATTAAAATCAATAGTTATCAATAGAGCTTTTGACTTTGCAATTTTATTTACTTGTCCCCTACTGCCAAAGTTACTGTAAAGCCGAGCAGGATAATATCAGAGGATAGCTTGGGTTGCTGGATTTTCAGATTTTTCGGTGTCACTGTGAATGGCGCTGAGCCCTCTCTGGTATGATAGCCTCTAGGGATCCTCTAGGGTGGCCTAATCCGTCAGGGATAATCCGTCAGAGCCACTTACAGTATACCATGTGCATCAACAGTGATTTGTACATGTCAAATTTCCTTCTAACACACATACACACCTCCCGTCTCATTGTTTACGGACTCCATCTGATGGCATATCTCATATTTGTCCTTGTCCTCTGTCCATATCTGTCAGCGTCAGTCTGTCTGTGCCCCGCTCGCCTCCTCCCACTTTATTTGCCTTTATCTCTTCCTCCCAGGCACGGATTAAGGGGTGAGGCCACAAGCATCCATGGAACAAGCATCCGATTCGCCCCTATTGCTCAAAGTGCAGAATATCCATGGTGTAATTTTACGTTCAAGCTTGAATCTTAACTTCAATTAAACCATGGTTTAATTGTCAATTACACTACAAGCTAGTGAAACAGATACCTGTCACTCATTTGCTAATTGGACAGGGAATTGCCATGTGATGTCATTGCTGTAGGAATTGTTGTGTGAAAAAAGAATGCAACAGACTCTGATACGCGTCTTAAGTGAGTAATTTAATGCTTGGATAAGGGACGAATACAGAGCATACACACATACGGTACACAGAGGTCTGTCTCTGAGATCTTGGCATTTTTTATATACAGTCTAAATTAAATAAGATAAATTAAGTAATTCATTCAATAAGTAATTCATGATAGTGAGACAAATAACCCTTTAATAACCCCCCAGTCTGACTGCTCAGTATTCTTTGGCGTCACATACCAGGTACAGCATATAAATCAGCCTTTTGGGTTGGCCGAGGCCCCTGTGGCTTGTCTTCACTGCCTTCTGTCTCTCCAGAAAAAGGCTTTAGAGAGGATACATTTTTTGTTGAGTTGTTGTGACCAGATTCACTGGGTCCTTCAGGTGAAAATGGAGCCTGGAGGACTCTTGAGCCTCAGACTCTCTGGGCTGTGCGTATGGTCCTCGCCATCTTTTTATTAAACTTCATAAATACCACTCCTCTATGATGCATTCTCTATAAAAGAGCTATGTGTAATTATAACGTATTTATAATTCCTAATTATGTACCATTTCACTACCAATAAACAGCTAATTGGTTCCACAAGCTGCTGTACTTCTGACCATGATTGGCCACACTTTCAGCCAATGAGCTTGTTCACGCTGTTGCCAAGGGGAGATAACTGGATGTTGGAATGTAACTGGTAATAATTACTTGTTACTGCCAAGAAATGTGGTTACACTATGACAGCAAATTAATTAGGAGTAGCCTAAAGTAACTAGAATTATTGCACTATGTTGTCTGTTGTCCTAAGAACAGTTATATCGGCCATATCCCACTAAATGTGATATATAGACTCTTCAAGACATGTTTTATTCCCAGCTCTGCAAGGTGGTAAAATCCTTCTTCAAAATGGATGTTGACAAACTGCAAGACCAACCAGATGAAAAAGGCTGCCAGCATTGAGGAGTCATTCTAAAAGACTTGACAGATGCTTATAACCTTTCTCACAGGCCCACAAGGTTAGCGGGGCAGTGCTGTTGCCATCAACTCTCAAGAGGATACAGCTGTGATTGAATTGGTAAAATATTCCTTCACTTTAATGACTCAGGTGTACTGCTGTGTATTAATGCTGTATTGCATGTTCGCAGTGTGAGTGGATGTGAAGATGGATAGTAAGATGTCTCTTGATTATTATTTTCCATTTAATGCGTTGACTGTCACAATTAAGATTTTTTTCCCTTGCACTGATTTAAAGTGGTTCAACAATGCGGTACCGTATGTGTAGTAAAAAATAAATAAAAACTGTGGCTATCGTTTTTGTGACCAAAATCGAATCGAACAATTCAGTTTAGATTGCTGGTGACCTCTGCTGCCAAAATTCCATAGATTATGGAAGCAATTGTATAGTGTATTGAGACAGCTCTCAGACCACTTTGCCACCATGTCAACCACTTGTGTATTGTGTGAAGCCGTCAGATAAAAATCTGAGTAATTCACCCAGAGCGATTTATACAAATCCAATTGCGTTTCAGATATCATGGTGTAATCAGATGGAATGAATTACCAACAAGCCTGATCACAGTCAGTGCTAGCGTGTCTTCTGACAATTACTGTCATTGGTCTAATGAGTCTGTAAGGTCAGGTCAGAGTATGACAGCAAAAGAACAGAGACTTGCTCCAGAGCTATCAACAAAATATTGACTCTCAGGTGGCCTGTGAAAAGTAGCCACCAGGAGGATCTCCAGATTCATTGTCTGGCTTGTTTTCATTTCAAATTAATTAAACATATTAATACACAGTGAGAGTGAAGGCAAAATAAATTAAACTTTATTTGAAAGACAATAGCCTCAAATAAACTGCACTGTTGACTTGTGTGTTTTGAATAAAAACGTCTTGGACTCCGGGGTTAACAAGAGTCCAAGACGTTTTATTCAAATGTAATAAAAGAAGAAAGAAGAAGTGACTTTCTTTTATTGCCAGCGGCACATGTATTAGGTACTGGCCATTCTGAATACTGAATCAAACTTAACAGAGGGGAGACCCCGTAGCTGCATACACTTATCATGACGTCCCACTGGCGTTCTACATGTACCTGCTAATAACCTCCCTGTAATCAATTAAGAAACTGCATATAATTATTAATAAATACTTTGTGTGCAGCTCGCGTTGCTCAGCAGCTTGCAACTGTTGTAACTGTACACAAAGTGCAACAAGTAACACTTTCTGTTAATAGACTACTTGCTGGTTACCACTGGAATGGGCCTCGACTGTAGTCAAGGTCCAAGCTTAATATTTATCCTTCATGCTAGACAGACACATCAGTAATATCACCAAACCCTACTAAAAAAACTATTTTACATATAACTGAATAATTTAATGGTTATAATGAGAAGCTGACCTTTCTAACTTTAATAGTTTCCATTAAAATATGTTTCATACAAGCTTTCAAGTTGCATGATGATAACATGAATGTAAATATCACAAAGGGCTTCGAATGAATTATAAATGCTGTATCCACATCAAGGGCAATATAGACTCAACATGATAAGCGTTGTTCAAACTGTTTTATGCAATTACAGAATTGAAAAATAATAGCAATAAAAATGTCCCTAAACGCATGCCTTTGTTACATCACCACAGGACATTCTAGCAGCTCAGATGGGTCATTTTACTAGTAAAAATAAGTAAAATGTCTTCCGAGTAATCTTTAATAGATTTTATGAACTCATCCACATCCAAGACTCAGGAGCAGCAATGGTTAAAGGGTTTTAATATGTGTGGTGTTAATATGGAACAAAGAGAATGAAAAACAACAGACATATACAATATGTGGTTTAAAATGGATTAACCTACAGCATTGGAATGTATTGCATTGGATTACAGGTTAAAGGCATTATGAATAGAAAATAATATGTAACAACAATAATTGGTTTACAACTAAATTACTCTGATGTGGGTATAAATATATACGTACCTGCATACAGTTGTTTTTTTCTCCCTTTCCCCTCAAATTGGACACTTACAGGTAGTGCTCTGAATGGGTGAGAATCTAAAATGTCATCACTCCCTCTCATTAGATCAACTCCTTGTTTGGCTACGATGTAAGCTAAATAGGACCAGTTTTGTTACATACTTGGCTACACTGTAGGTCTATTAGTCATCCTTTTTGTGTTTTTGTTCATTCTCTTTATTGTAATGTTGGAATTTACTCTCTAGTTGTATTAGGCGTCCTTTTTTTATAAATATAAAAGAATCTGAGCAACGTGTTCAATCTGGTTTGATGTATTAAGTGGTTGATGACAGCTGTGGCATCCAGAAAATACCAGCCAGTTTGCATTATGTAGCCCCAGTGGGCTATATTCTATTTGTGTTTACATTTTGTAAAATACAAACAGTGGACGGCCAATAATTTATTCATCAGTGATTTCATGGCATATTGCTACATCCTCAACCATTGTAGCAAATTACATTGCTGCTAAAGACAATGATAAAATGTGATTAAACAATGAATGCACCGAAAGGCTTGAATAAATAAATCACACGCTAAAACAGCAAACTAGGATGGAATAGTTTCCTAAAATTAACTAGAATGGAGATTTATCTGTGGAATTGGGGTTGTGGTGTCGACAGAGCAAATGTAACAGTTAATTGCTCAGGGAAGTTAGTTAAATTAGTCCACGGCAATCAAATGCTTTCTCTGAAACCATAACACCTATTTCTTTTGCAGTCCATTTGCCGGAGCACTTGATATTTGTGTGCTTTTCCATTAACATGAATTCATGGGGGGGAAACCTGCCTGGATTTCAGTTATCGATTGTCCGACTCACTCAAAAAACAGAAAAAATAGCAAGTAGTAGGACGAAAAGTGCATTTTCCTCACCTTTCTCACTTACCTACAATGACAAAAAAGTGGAAATATACCATAGTTTACTTTAAATATTTATGTTATGAAGCTTACACGAAAATAAATCACAAATTACCTCTAGTACCAGCAAACACTATGCTAATGTTCACTTGCTAATGTATTGTTATGTGCTCCCTGCCCTGCTCTCTATTCTCTGGGTTCATCTCGGGTGTTCCTGATCTCTGATTGAGGGTGGCTCCGCCCCGTCCGGATATAAAAGGCGGGGAGACAGGAATGAGACAGACAGGAGGCTGAAGCAGCTTGAATTGCCATTTTTGTTTTGTTGTGTGTTTGATTGCTTTGAGGATATAATGGAGGTCTGGTAGTCTAGTTTTCGCGTCTTTGTTTCTGTTAGTTATGTTTACTGGTTTTTAGTTTAGGGGGGGAAGTTCTGGGTCCGACAGCCCTTGATGGGTTGGCTCAGGCTTCTTCCCTTCTTTTGTTCTTTATAGTTAATATGTGAATAAACTTTATTTCACTTTCATTAATCCTCCTATTCCATATGTTGACGGTCGCATTTGTGTGTGTTTGTTGTGGCCGTAACATGTATAAATGTGGCAAATATAATCAAAGGACAAAGAAAATAGACTAGATTTTTTTTTTGACCAGCAAACAGTTTTGCAGGGCTGCAATAGAAAGAAATTACATTTTAAAATTTGGATTCGTGAAAATTGTGCTAATTCTAAATTCTTTGCCATCTTTAAGGGCTAACTAATGTGGTTTCGGGGGAAGTAAAATATATTTTGTTTTTTGTTCGTTCTTCTTACTAAACTAAAATGTTAATTGGTTATATGGATTTTCAACTAAGCCATGCGTAATATTATAGTTGAATCATACAGTTGGCTAATTAATATGTTTACTTTATCACCTGTGACTTCGCACCATTTACAGAAATACTCTAAATGTGTGAGAAAGAACACCAAGGTGGTACTGAACTTACTGTGAAAGCTTTTTCTTTATTAATTCAATAATGAAATATGGACTAGGACCATTACCACAATAACATGTAATCATCAAAATGAACAAATCTAACTTTCAGGGGCTGCATAAGTGAAACCAGGTGCATTCTCTATTCTCTAACAGCCAGCCTCTAATACTAAGACCTAAAATATTATACAGATCATACTGTACATAATGTAACACTGTAAGAGGTCATGATAAATTGGCAAATATCCATGGTTAAGTAATGAATTTGACATTTCATTATATTAGTGCTCAATAATTACTGCATGATAAATTAAATCAATTGTTAAATTAAGGTGATACTGAACTTAATTGAACCCCAACATCCAAATGCTGACTATCGGTTTTCGGTATTTGATTTTCAGTACAACCATAGGGCTTTAAGATCTCTTAAAGTGACACTCCTCGGGTTAATGTCTGGAATTATCCTTGTGGTTGAAACTGGCGTTCTAATTCTAAATTCTAAGACTTCCTGCCGTACATGGGATAGAGATGCTCTTCACTCAAATCTACCCCTCCCCCACAGCTCTCCTAGGCTCACACCATTCCCTACCCCTCACCCTTTACACAGTTGGGTTTCAAACAATAGCAGTTAGCGGGGGGTTAAACCTGGAGTTCTGTGGATGCTATAACACAATCGAGGAGTGTAAGGATTAGTTCTGTATTTTTTTTCAAATTGTGTACAATTAATGTAACTATAGCTTTAGTACTGATAAACTTGATAAGCTCTCACTGGGTGTATAATGCAGTTGAACGAGCAACAAATGAAACCTTCAAAAACTGTGATAAATCTCCTTTTCAAAAATAGGAACCTCTTAGTATAGTATATATGCTTTCACACTTTTAATATCCTTAATCGAATGTGCATGCATTTCCAATGCTGTCTAGGGGTTTATACTAAAGATTTGGAGGCCAAACTGTTTGGGGTCATGCAGGTCAAAGCGTTTTAAAACCGCTGCCATAGCAGACGGCAAATAAAAAAGTGTTGTGGCTAGCATAACACTTGTCTGTACTGGATGTTTTTTAAGGCTTTATTCGTTTCTTGTTATACTGTAAGCCCATTGAGTAGTACTAGTTGACTGGTAAGTTTCTTACAGGTAAATTTCAGAACCAAAGGTACACAGGTGGTGCTTGTCTAAAAAGTTAACTCTTTAAGCCCTTGGCTGTTCTTACAACCTGTGAAAACCTTTAGTGATAATAAACTTTAGTACAACATGTGACTATATAGGACAATTTATGTTGTACTGTGCGCTGGACACTTTATATAATGAAACAAATAAAACGTTCCACCTCCATAATGTCACTAATTTCTACAACGCTAGTTGAACTGCTGTAGAATAATGGTACATTCACACTGAATGAAACAAGGTAAATGCAGTTCATTAAATATAGTGAAGAACTGTTATATTTAATCCCAAACGTAAGGATGTGGAGTTTTACTGAGGTAAGCAAGCTATCACTTCAATCCTCTGAAACAGCGCTTTAATCACAACCTATAAAAATACACTTTGCGTTTGATGAACAGGCAGCACTGAGCTTCAGTTGAAACATGCAGGCATGTTAACACTAAGCTAACTATAGCCTACAAAAGGTTTCTCAATACAATACTGGACTCCGTCTCATTTCTTCTGATATTTACACTACATACAGCTTCAAATAAAAGACACACGGTGATATCACACGCACACAAATTTTTAAAGACAAAATATGAACTATATCAACTGGATAAAATACGCTTTTGTCACAAAGATTAAACTGTACTAAATACTTTGGTCAAGCAAATAAATAGTCATTTTATGTCTACACAACATCAAATACAATTTAAGGCAAAATTAATTGTTAAACAAGTCAAAGAACAAAAGTTCAAATACAGCCATTAAAATATTTATATTTATAATATTTCCTCATAGAAAAATATGTTTGACTTGTTTGTTTTAACATAGTAACAATGTGACCCAAATAAAGCCCATGTACATAAGACAGCATTGAGATTTCATAACAAATATCTGCTCCACCAGTTATGTAATAAATGCAAGAGCACTCGGACGGCATTTCAACTGATATGGGGTCAAATGTTCAACACTCTTCTATATATGGATCTACTTCAACTCTCTAGATATGATTACTAAACTATGGATTTGGCCATAATAACAAAAAGGCTTTCATTGTCGTTGTTCTCCACAGATCTACTGCTAGCTCCGGGTACTATTTGCAACTGACTTTAACTAACAACTCTGTAAACTTTTTTTTTTTGGCAACTCACATCACCTCTACAATGACATGTCCCCGGCTGAGCCTTCAACTTATAGAACTGAATTTTTAGTGACAGTGCACAACATATTTATTCATTCATGAATTGAGACCCAGTCTACAGAATCAATGTGGTGTACAAGTACTACCTAGAGGCTGAGCTGGGCATGGCATGCCGGTTCAGTGGCCATGCACCGGCTTCCAACGGGGCTGTCGAAAGCCATGTTCTGTCTGACTGATTTACCATGGGGGGGAAGGGGGGGGGGCAGAGCCCAATCTGTGTTGGGTATATAGTGTACATGGATGGAGACGCACTCAGATCCTATCTCCCCCTGGTCCTGTAGTGCGGTGTCAGATGCTGTATTGCTCAGGCTAGGGCATTCCTCTTTGCTACATCGGTGAGAGCATCGTCAGTAAGAGTCAACCGGTCTATAGTGACTCCTCGTTTCCAAAAATGGGGTTTGGCTGTATATTGGTGTGTGGGGACTGGTATATAACTGATCTACGTACATCCCGATGAGTATTGCACTTCACAGCCGCCACAGAAGATGTTATTTTAGGCGTGACAGACAACACTGGAGAAACAATATTGCTATGTCAAGCAATACATTACAATTTCAGGCACAAAGACTAAGAGACGTAATCCGCTGGGCAATCCACAAGAAAAGGTGTGTTGAGGGCCAAGCAGGAGGTAATTCACCGCCGAATTGGGTTGCCAGCAGAGGATCCAATACACACACAGGTAGATAACAACACTGTCAAATACTGTAAAAGAGAATAATTGGTGAAGTGTTTCACATTGAAAGCCGAAGCAAAGTTAACACGTTGATTGCTATTTGTGCATTCTGTTTTTATTCCCATGGCCTCTCAGAGCGACACGACTCCAATCATGTTAATTATACGGACAATATTTCCAAATCTATAAATGAGCGGATTTTCAAGCATGGGAGAACACTGCAGTTGTAGCTCATCAAGGCTTGCATAATCACAATGATGGGCAAATTCATATTCTGCCCTCTCCGTGTTGTTGCTAATAATAGCATCTCTCACTCAGGTTGGAACATGAGGTTGGCAACTTGGCACTATTTCACTCTCTCTCTATCTCTATCTGTCTGTCCTTCTCTCGCCTTTCTTTGTTTCTCTACAGTCCTCTTTCCATGAAAATATGAATGCTTCTCTCACCAAAGCCGTGAAAACTGTAATGTATCAATTGTAATGTATCAATTACACCACAGAACCTAATCATAACAGGAGGAAACGCTTATGGGCTGCACTGGAGCACGGCAGCAGCAAGCTAATCAATCTGTTCTGAAGTTGACTTGATGCTTTGTGAAGCCTCGGGCCCTCGAAGGATTACCAGGCAAGTTGGTGAAGTCAAAAGCGATGCCCTGAATTATTCAACAAAAATAATTTATTCCTATCACAAATTGTCGATACACTTGAGTGCAGCTTTTTCTTAAGTGCTAGACAACAAAGCATGGCCTTAAAGGTCTTGTTGCGGCTAAAGTGTCAGTGTTTGACAGCGTATGTAAGGTTTGCTATGTGGGACGGTTTATTCTATTACAGTACTAAACATGAGCGCTGTAAATGTTTCATTCACTACTTCTCGATGTTTTAACTACACTATAAACCGTTTTGTGGGAAGGAAACCCCACCAGCGCATGCTATTATTGCTAGCATACTGTATAGCACAACAGACAGACGGCTTCAATTCAAATGAGGCACGGCGTGTTTTATTGGACGGTCTAGATGTACGAGAGCTCTTAGATCTTGGGGAAAATGGGACCACTCACCTCGACCCTGGACACTAAGATGGTCTCATTCTTTCATCCCCTCATCCCTCTCTTTCTTCTTCGATGTCAGGGAGTGGTGTCCCCGCGGTGCATGGACGCCCGCCCCCACGCACCCCCCTGTACGCCCCCCCCTCCACTCCCGTGGTCTTTATCGGACTCGGGCTGGCTCTGGGCGCGTTCGGGCTTGGGGTTCGCGGTGCAGGGGGGGTCCGGCTGCTGGACCGACATGGTCCTGCGCAGGTGGGTGCGCTTGCACAGGAAGTCGGGCTTGGCAGAGAGGCCGAAGGAGCCTTTTCTGAGGACCATACGAACTGACGACGTCTTTTTAGCTCTGGCCCTGTGGCCGAACTGCAGGATAGAGAGGTGAGCGGCATAGCCCTCGCTCAGGAACTGGAAAGATATTACAACATTACACACTGGAGAGAGGACATAAAGGCATTGTTCAGAATTCTTTGTTTACCCTTATATTCCACTTACTGTACCTGTGATGCTTTTGTAAATAAATATGTAATATGTAATATAAATATGCTATTTGATTATAGGATATTTTCAAGCCATTATGTCATTGTTTTGTTCTGTATTTTTCTGGGTATAATGTTGTTCTTTGTGGTGGAAAGAAAATAGCAATTGCTGTTGCTTTGAAATGATGACATAGCGGTTTGAACTTTTGTTCTGCAAGTGCACATTAGAGCCGAATTTACTTCCATTTAAATGCAAGGACTGCATATTAATTCAACCTGATGAAGAATGGATTCATGTGAAAAGCTAATGTGATTTCTTTCCTCCAATTTACATCATGTCAAGTGGAAAATAAGGACAGACATACAAATTCTACACACTCTTTAAAGCAGTGCCTTGACACCGAGAGCACTGAAATGTAAGTAGACCAAAGGAAGAGAAAAGCCTGACAGCAACAGATATCAAAAGAATGTTATTAGCTTAATGGAAACGGAGGAAGTAGAGGTACCTGGCACTGATTCTGGTACTTCTTGGAAGGCCTGCCTACAATGTAAATCTGAGAGGGGCTGAGGCCCAGCATGTTGTACACAGAGATGTCCTTCATGGAGCCGTATGCAGAGTTGATCTTTATGTGACACTGACAAGAGACAACAGAGGAAATAGGCAGTGGACTAGAATGTCGATGGGGCTCAGCACAAGGCTGCTGATGTGCAATGCACAACCCACCCAATGTCAGATCGTGTGTGTGTGTGTGTGTGTGCTTTTGTGTATGTGTGTGTGTAAGTGTGTTGTCTTTGAAATAGACACCAGGGGGAGGGGAAGGGGGTGGTCACTATGGAAGGTAGAGACGAATGATAGAATTGCTCCAAATTACACCAGATCAAATGGAGCTTTAAACACCACTGTGGCCATATTAGAGTAGGTTGTCACATTAAGAACAGATTAGGATAAAGGCGGGTTTTTCTCAAAGTGGGGGAAAAGATTTAGTGGCAATGTTTATTCAGGTTTCTGACATAAAATAAAGAATACAAGTATTAGTTGCATCACAGTACTCTGTACTCTGTACTGCAGTACTCTAAAGTAACAGTACCTCCTGCACCAGGTTTCTGAGGAAGATAGTCTTCTGGCGCAGGGGGTCGTGGACCAGCCCTTCAGAAAAGAAGATCATGCCGTGGGGGAAGTTGTGCTGAGAGAGCCAGGAGACCACACGCTGTTTCTGCATGTCTGGCCGCCCAGTGATGTAGATAATCAGATACCCCAGGTCCTGCCAATGCCTGCAAACACACACACACACACACACCTAATGCCGGCAGCAATGGCATCCAAACTGAGAGAGGGTAAAAAATTTGATGAACCGCGCGCATGCACAGGACAATCCGGTTACCTGACGACATCTACAGCGCCAGGCCTGACCTTGGGGTCACTGCCCATGATAGAAACACTGGCGGCAAAGGAGCCGTCAATGCTGAAAACCACACATTCCATTCCCCGCGGCAACACCGTCAGATAGGCCTCCGCACTGGTCTGGTCACCCCTAGAGGCAGGAGAATGTGGGGGTCATGAAGAATTACGTTGCCAAACATGCTGGTAAGCCACAGCAGTAGCAACCCTAGGCTACCAATTATGCTGCGTATTATATTGCTCTAGCAAGAGGAAATCTCACAACACCGCAGGTGGGGGACGACAGAAATATAGGGCTTGATTTAATAATGCCCCGTTTTCAACACATTGTCCTCAGAATGGCTACTCTTATGCTAAGCTCATATTGTTTATGAAGGCCATGCTTGAAGGGATAGTGTGTAAGATCTAGTATCGTTCCATATTACTCCAAAACTATTTTAAAACCTCCTGTTTTAAGCACGATATTTCTCCCAACACCATGAAATCCTTTCATTGTCCACTTTCAAGCAGCATTACATTATTGTATGCGAGTGTGGTGCGGGGACTTTCCTTCGTATCGTTCTGCCTCTCAGTGGCCAGATATTGCACACTGGCCCTTTAAAAGAGATTAACTCAAACATTTTCACATAAACGTAGCGCTAGGTGCAACATTCCTGAGAAAATTACATCAAGTGTGTCACGACCCTGCCTGTTCCCTGGTCTTGTCTCTTGTTTTCCCCTGGTCCGTTTCCCTTGTGTGTGCCTGTGTTCGTCCCGGCCCCTCCCTTGCTCCGTTCTGTCTCCTTATTTGGTCCTTCCTCTCGTTGTCTATTCACCGCCCTCACCTGTGTCTCGTTCTCCCAAGTCAGCCCTAGTGTATTTAGCCCTAGTGTTCTCCCCTGTCTCAGTGTGGGTTCGTTGTCGTGTGCGGTTAATGTTTAGGTCCTTGTCGTCATCGCTGTCCTATTTCTGGTCCTATCCTCGCCCATGCCCTCGCCCATGCCCTCGCCCATGCCCTCGCCCATGCCCTCGCCCATGCCCTCGCCCATACCCGTGAGTTTTGTTTTAAGGAGTATTTTTGTGGGAGATTCCCCGAGTTGTTGGCTATGCTTTTGTTCTAGTTTTTGGACTCCGCCGGTTCTCCCTTGTTCTCCCTGTTATTTTTGGTATTAAATGTCATTTACACCACCGCCTGCCTCCGTGGCTGCGTTTGGGTCACGTTAAGAATGAGTCCTGACAAAGCGTTTTACTGTCTGAGAGAACAATACCTTTCGTAGCTATTTCTTTCTGTCTTCGTTTGTCATTGAGAAGGTGTGTCTCACGTGCCGTCTATCACACGTGAGACACTGTGACACGTAGTCCAGTGACGAACCTCCAAATACAGGTACAGTAGGTGTCGCCATCATACAATAAACTGCTCAAGATCACCACTTAAAAGGCTGCTGCCCAAGTTGGGTGCTTACTTGACCACCATTTTCACAGGGTAGACTCCCAGGGCCAGCTTCTTACTCTTGGGAATAGTGTAGGCAACTCTGCCGTTACTGTTGGTCACCTCGGTGTCAAAGTGCACCCAGCGGCCGGACTGAGGCTGGGTCATTAGCAGGATGTCCACCTGGGAGACGTTCAGGAAAGGTCAAACGACAACAGCGGTTACTGGTTCCTTACTGATAAGCGGCTGAGAGGACAGAAAGGATCCTTTTCACTGACGCAAACCAATCTGCAGCTAATAAAATGAATAATGGGTATGTTGGATTTAAGTATGCTGATAGGCAAGACAAAGACAAAACTATTGACCAACTGTCAATGCTTGCTCACTGAAGCACCTAAATCAAATGGACCCATTATTCATTTGATCAGCTGCAGATTTGTTGGCCCTACTGTTACACGTCTATAAAAAGGGTCCTTCAGCCGGGCTGATACCTTCTCCCCGGTCAGCGTGACCATGTCCAAGGGGCCATACATGAAACGGCCAACCAGAGTCTGTGGTCCCTCCTCCGTAGCGATGATGTCGTTCACACGGTGGTTGGCAGTCACATTCTGAGAGAGGAGAAAGACCCCCCGAATATGAGCAAGCGAGGCTCCACGGAGATAAGATAAATGAAATGACTGCCAGTGTTTCCTGCAATGCATTACTTTGTTTTCATTAAGAGAGCACGGAGTAACAGTATGCCACCGAGGGCATGACAGGTCTATTGCTCACCGTCTTTTATAGATTTATAGATTCATACAGTACAATACATCTCCACATTTCGGTGCCAAGCAGTGCACTGCAGGACCTTACCAAAAGAGGGTGTCAAATCTCTATTAAGCATCTCTGTTCTCTCCCAACAAACGGGGATAATATGAATAACTCCAACTGTTTTAGCAGGAAAAAAGGCTCCTGAAATCCTTCCTGGCTGAGCCTGTTGTACTGTAATGGGGGGCGTCTTCCATGAGACTGCTTTGACGTTTAGTGGTACGCTATGTTTATGAGCTAGCACATTTGAAGGAACATTTTCTGATATTTCTGACATTTCCATAGGATTCATCAAGTTTTATGTTGTCATTTTATTTGTGTTTTGTGAATTACATCGTTTGTCTCAGCAACTGTTTCATTACTAACTTCTTATTAAGTAAACTTATGAAAACCTTATGGAGGACGGGTAAGCTACTGTATATACAGACAGGATAACGTGACAGTATTTATCACTAAGCTATCATGCCAGCACATCTTCAAACTGTTAATCTACACAGATGGTCCATGCTGTTCTTGTTATCATTTAGGTTACATAGCACACGAACATGAACTAACTGATGTTCACTATTATATACTGTGGTTTTGAACAGTGGTCACGTTAACTCAATACTTTCCGTCATTGACTGAATTTTTGTTAACATTGGCGGAAAAATCTGAAGGCTGTCAACACTGAAAGCGATTGTGGGAATTCAGTCATTCACGCCCTGTTTAGTTGGTGGCATATATTTTGATTAATGCTATATGTAAGTTTGTTCCCATCAGTCTAAAAAGTTACATTATTTGATTGCTACTCCAGCTTACGGTGTGCTGCTTCCACTAGTGCAGCTCATATAAATTAGAGCTTTTAAGGCGCGTCTCCACTGAACGCGAAGCGAAATTTCGCGTTGCGTTACTCGCGTCAGTTTGAACGCTCGATTATTTGTTTTTACTCGCGCGAATAAGCCCGTCTCTACTGGTAAGAGGAGGGGCTTCCAAGGAAATAGCTCATCTTTCCGCGATTTGTCAACAACCATGGCTGACAACAACTAGCGCCGATAGGCTTACGCGACACTGCGTCAAGCGAATTATTCGCGCTAGTTGAAAAATTTCAACTCGAGCTAATTTTGCGGCGCGAATTTCGCTTGTTCGAGTCTTTCGCGCCATTCGCGCCATTCGCGCCGCCCGGCTCGAATTCGTGTCTATTCGCGTCTTTGCATTGACTTTGTATGTAATCTACTCGCGCAAAAAATTCGCTTCGCGTTCAGTGGAAACACGCCTTTAGACCTTTGACTTTAGACACCTTGTGGCGACCTAGGCCTTTTACGAGCGTTTTGATAAACACATTACAGTGTTGCTACAGTAACAGTACACAGATCGGGCAAATATGTAGATCTGGTTGTAGCCTATGCACTACGTGTGTACGTGTGTGTGAGGGTAGCTTTACGGAATGTACCATTCAATTTACAATTTACAATTACGTCATGGAGTGCCTACTCCGGGTGGGAAATGAGACATTATCCCAAGTGAAGGAGTTCAAGTACCTTGGTGTCTTGTTCGCGAGTGAGGGGACGATGGAGCAGGAGTTTGGTCAGAGAATAGGCACAGCAGGGGTGGTATTACACTCTGTTTATCGCACCGTTGTGACGAAGAGAGAGCTGAGCCAGAAGGCAAAGCTCTCGATCTACCGGTCAATTTTTGTTCCTACCCTCACCTATGGTCATGAAGG
>JAOEHI010042366.1:0-21655 GCA_025447815.1 Percopsis transmontana
AATCAAGTAAAATTTAAATTACCGATTTTAAAAACGACTTGAAAAATACAAAATACACAAAAAAACTACTCAATACAATAACGTAAGTAAATGTATTTCGTTACTTTCCACCCCTGCACAATTGTGACTAAATGCCTGGTATAACATAATGAAAGTGCTAGTATCCCGGTATATACTGTATACTGTATATATTTTGTACATATAATATTTTATATTTATACAGACACCTCAGTAAGGTATTGAGCAATCAGCCAGTACTGTAGCCTTTGAATTGATATTATTTCCTCAGGTCAAACCCATGCATTTCATTGCTTACCATTTATGTATCTATCTTTCTCATTATCTGTTTCTCTCTTTCTCTCTGTCGGTTGCATAGTAATCAAGTTGACACCTGGAGTGCAACATCAGGGAGTGGAGCCCCATTCGCACCAAGCTGATGGAGATAACAGTAGATAACATGGAGCCTTGGGACAGGGTGTGTGTGGGTGTGTGTGTGTGTGCGTGTGTGTGCGTGTGTGTGTGAGAGAGTGACTCAGGAAAAGATTTAGATGATGAATGAGTGACCTTGCCTAAAGAGCTATGTGTCTCTCTAGAGCTGCTTGACTGAGCGGTTGCATTGAATCCTTGTATGGTTAAACGTGTGCGTGTGTGTTCTCGCAACGCAGCGTCTGTCTGTTTGTCTGCGCGTGGACGCGCAGGTGAGTGCACGCGTGTGTTTCTCTTTGGGCGTGGGCACGTTGTTGGTGCGCTTGCAGTTGCCTTCTCGCCTCTGTGAGCGTTCTTTATATGTAGCTACAGCGCTCGTGAAAGCGGAGGCGTTCACCGGGGAAGTAATGCAAACATGCCGAAAACTGACTTTCTAAAAATACACACTTAGTCTCAAAATGCTTCTGAAAGCAGCGGGAAGGCTTACGCTGATGAAAACATTGGCTGATATCCAGCTTTAGCAGGCTTTGGGCTGGCAAACGTGCCGCCAAGTCTTTGTGTTCTGGCTGTTCCTACGTGTGTGTTGTGTGTGTGTGTGTGTGTGTGTGTGTGTGGTTTGATAAGTGGGCTAGCTCTGAGTGCATGCGTGTGTGTGTTTGTGTGTGTGTGATTAGTCCTGTGGATTGATATGAGACACCTTACCTCCCTACCGAGTCTGCAGATGCCAGCTGGAGCAGCACGATTTTATTGCTTCATCTAAATGTCAGAGCACAGCCTGTGTGTGCGTGTGTGTGTGTGTGTGTTGGTAGGGTGGGTGCACGCATGTGTGTGTGTGTTGGTATGACGTTTGCAAGCTGATGTGCACTCTGCATCAGTGTGTGTTTTCATCTGCATACGTGTGTGTGTGTGTCTGTGTGTGTGTGTGTGTGTGTGTGTGTGTGTGTGTGTGTGTGTGTGTGTGTGTATGCAGCACCCAGGGCTGGTGAAGGGAACTTAATATACCTGTATATACATTCATCACTGTACTCAGGTGGGCTAGCTTGCCACTCAGACCCAGCGCTCTGAAACACAAACCTTCCATGTTTTATGTATGGGTTTATATGAGCTCGGAGCTTTCGCATGAGTAATATTGCGGTGTGTGTGTGTGTGTGTGTGTGTGTGTGTGCGCGTTTGTGTGTGTGTGTGTGTACAGGATGTGTGTGTGTGTGCGTGCGTGTGTGTGTACAGTTTGTGTGTGTGCGCGTGTGTGCCTTCAGCCGTCTGGACCGGTGTGTGCGTCTGCTTGTCCATCAGTGTGTGTTCGTCCACACGCTCTGTGCGTGTCGGGCCGTTTCCTCACTGCTGGTGTGTGCCTCCATGTACGCAGGCTGTGGGAGGGTGTTGGACCCGGTCGCTGCCATGCAACATGATGACTCACGGCACACACTGGGTCAGCTGCAGGCCGACAGGGCCACACGCGTGCCCGCATCACACACGCACGCCCATGCTAATGCGCACATGCACGCCCATGCTAATGCTTTTACTCACCGAGCGTGTGCTCACGTATGCACAAACACACACACACACACACACACACACAGACCCACAGCCTCTACAATCATGCTCAGATGTAAAGTAGCAGTAGGAGAAAGGCTGACAGCAGGACAACACATACTGTATCTAGCTGACCTCTGACCTCTTAACTTACACTATTATAATCCATCTTCTTTTCTTTCTCTCTTCAAACACATTCAAATTTCTCCCAGGATCCCATTTGCACATATATCTCTACTTCCTAAAAGCCTATTGCGCCCTTTCGCGGCCTCCTGTTCTCCCACTCCGCCCACATAAGCACATTTTGCCACGAATTCAATAAGTACCAACACACAAATATACATGTGTGTTTCCATATAAATATTTGCATGCAGAAACACAAAGGCAGTGTAACGTATTGCGGGGTGTAATGCTATTTGTGTTCCACCTTGTTTAATGAGGCCCGTTTGCCTGCAGGTGACGCGGCCCGCTGATCTCATTACACTCCTGCGTGACAGCAAAGCCCCTTCAGTCATTTACATCAGACCGACCGACGCCTTTATCTGTCTTGCAGTGCCTGTGTTTATTGTCTTCCCGTTACAGTAGGCTTTGTATGAATATTTCATGTGTTGATTGTGTTCTGACAGCCTAATTCACCCCTGATTTATTTGATCTGCTTCTTGGCTTACGCTATCGTAAGCTTTTGCCGTTCCCAGCTACCCGCTATCTCCACGCGGCCTCCCTCCTCCGCAGCGCGATGACACATCTTTTCTTATGCTTTTCTTATTATTTTTTTCACATTTGGTTTCTTTGAATCTTCCTCTCGCTCTCTTTTCTTTATAATTGCCCTCACTGTTTTAGCTTCACATTTAGCTTTACTTGATGGCTTCAACTGCCGGGTTAAGAGCACAAAGACCACGCCAGGAGCGCTGCCAGCTTGGACCAGGAACTCAGCTGTTGTTGAGAAAGAGATCGATGAATGTGTACAGAGCAAATCTACAGGATGGCATTTTGGCTCTGATGTCGGCCTTAACTCTCAGCAGGTCGTCGGGTATCTTGGCGCGTCTTGGCAGCGAGGGAGGTCACCGTAATGTTGTCACCAATAATAGTCCCGTGGGGTGTTTCACAAAGCAAGCCAACAGGATACCCTTAAGGCTTAACGTCCGTCCTTAACGCCTGACATTACTGTAGGTTCCCGTCAGAGGACAGAGGTGGCTTCAAAATGCCACCAAACCTCATTGGTTCATGACTTATGTAAGCCAAAGTTAAAGACGTGCGCTTTGCTACATATCCCTCTGTTGTGGTGCGAATTAGTCATCAAAGAACATGAGCTAGTTTAATATACATTGCTCAAAAGATTAAGTTAACGCAAAATCTTCACAGTATAACACCAAGTATTAATCTTCAGGGATATCAATCTGTCCAGTTGGGAAGCATAAGCGATTGTGAATCAATGTAACCTGTTTGGTGCAGCAACAGCAAGACAACCCCCAAAAAGGGAATGGTTTTGCAGGCGGTGGCCACAGACAATTGCTCTCTCCTTATCCTTCCTGACTGATTCATCTCTACTTTTGTGTTTTGCTAGTGTCTTTGTCACTACTGGTAGCATGAGGCGGTACCTGCCACACATTGAGGTTGCACAGGCAGTCCAGCTCCTTAAGTATGGCACATCCATATGTCCATAATCCCACGCCTTAGCACAAACACACCTGATCTCATCTGTCTTTCTCACCCCATCCCCAGGTGCGCGTCTTGTTTGATGCCTCATTAATAGGACTAGGGTGGGCCATGTTTTCAAATGGCTGCTGATGATAACATGGATAAAAACAAACGTGTACAGATGGGCCTGTTTGCGTGTGTGTGTACACGTCTGTGTGCCCTTATGTTTGAGTATATGCGTGTGTGTGTGTGTGTGTGTGTGTGTGTGTGTGTGCGTGTGCATTCATTAGCATTTTAGTGGTTGTGCTACTAATGAAGCAGATCTATCATAGATGCACGTACCTGTAGATGAGGCATCCACCTCATACTAGCTCAGCAGAGAAGATGCCAGACGGCTGCTCCGGCAGGTCAGCATAGCCCCGCGCTGCCTCACGTGCCACGTACTGCACATTACCCATGCACGGCTCACATAGGTCCAAAGGTTAATGCAATGAATTGGAGACTCAAGCCTGCGGGGACCGGGGGTGCAAATTAGTGAAGTTAAGAGGGAATCAGATCTGTGCATACAAACCTCCACTGTGTTTTTTTACCAATAGGGGCATACAAGGTTCGTTCACTAATGAAAGCCAAAGATGTGTTGTTTCCAATATTTAACAACGTTTTATTGAATGTTCACAAGTTAAAAAGGCAATAACAAGGGTTTACCAGAAGAGGAGAATCAGAATGGTAGCAAGAACCAGAAATATATAAAAATAAACAAAAGAACCTATCCTACTCCAGACACATAGCCAATACACTCTTTCACTCACTCAGCCAAATCCATACATTTGGAGCCATATGAGGCTGCCCCTGTATTCTTCCTTTTTTTAATAGAATACACTGTGACTCACAGTCACTCTCTCTCTACAGTCTATGGGGAAGATATATAGATTTTTAATGAGCTAATAAAACAAAAATGTAGACACTTAATTTACATATTACAAATCGTAACAAATTACAAGCATAATTTAATGAAAAAGTGGATAGAATTGGGGTAAAGAGCAAGCTACAGCTGTAGTTATTTGCTAGCAAACGTTACAATAAAAAATATTAGGAGTCGGGGGGATAACGGGTTGTGACAACAATGGAGGAGACATTTATTGCAGTTGTTTTCTGAATTCCCCCGAAATAATTCCCCCTAACTTAGCACTTCTATCAAGATATGGAAGGCTATATCATGGAAACAAATTGCCACTCAAATGAAATTACCTGGTATGTTTAATTATTGTTTTGGAGATAAAAAAAATATAGGATATCCTGCTGCTTCGACTGTGTGCTGTTAATTTCGAGCTGCCTCCTTCTTCTAACTAGTAAGTATCAACTGCATTATATAAGACAAGATATTAGTCAATCTTAACCACTATTTATAAACCTTACATTGTGATTAATATATATAGTATTAAGTATTAAGAACTTTAATGATCTCAAATCATTACTGTTCATTACTGTTCATGTGTAAGACATTTCCCCCACTGGCGAAAAACTGAAACTTTATTCACTGTAAAATTATAGGATAAGAACATTGATTGACAGATTATCTCATTTTCTAACAATGAAAATATGTAATTCTACTAATTTGACTGTAAAATTACAAAGAATATATACAGGAAAATGCTTTAATTTTTCAGTAATTAATTGTTGAACAATGCATAGTATTTTACTGTAATTTAATGGGAACTGTTTTATTACAGTGTGTGGAAAAATATATGTCAATAATTAAAGCGTGGGTGTGTATAGGGCTATTTATTCACTGACTGTTGAAATTATTACCTGTCAAAAGTAATAGTACACTAGTCAGTTTCCTGTGAAAATATGAGTGTGTGTGCTTGCTCTGTGGGCATGTGTGTGTGCGTGTGCTCTTGAGTCAGGTAGCCCTGGCATCTCTCTCAACAGTGCACAGCACAGCATGCACAAAGGAGGATGGTTCACTTGTGTTTAATGTTCTTAATTAACTCCAAGGTTAAACGTGTGAAATTTAATATGGGAAATTAAAAGATGTTAATTTCCTCGCTTTGGAACCAACATGCCAGCAGGAATAAATTACATTGAATCTGTGCGTCGGTCTCGGAGCTTAACGCTCGTGACAGAGAAACTTCTCTTCTTGCTCGTATAGAACAGAGGCGGCGCAATAGAGGTGGAGAGAGAAGTGACGCGATTAGCATTGCATAAGTGCAGCGCATTCCTCTGGCAGCTTTATACAGTAGGCCTGTAGCTCCATTACACTGCTTGACGTAGCAATACAATTAAGTATGAAATAAGGGAATGGTATGATATCTGGACGCATGGGAACATAATATTGATTGTTACTAGACTAGCAGCTATTTTTTGTGCGTTTCCATGTGCTCGTGTGTTTTATGTTTGTATTTTAATCAGCACCTTTTAAAACAGTGAGTAAAGAAATACAATTTGGGAGGAGAGAGGAGTAATCAGAGACATTGTAGAAGAGACAGACCACTTAAAGAATCCTGAATAGGTTGTATGCACGTATCCCGCCGTTCCCCCCAAAGAGCCAATCGTCTACCTTACAGTGCAAGAGGATCTGGCTGCAGACTAGAGCTCCACTCTAGACAGGAAACATGTGACCTCCACTTGCTTAGAGTAGTATTTTACACTATCCTGATTGGTGGTTAAGGTAGGGGTTAAGATGAGGGCTGGGGCTGGGGTGACCGAGCGTGGAGGTCATGTGTTTCTGGTCTAGAGTGGAGCTCCAGTCTACAACCAGACCCTTCTCTTATAATGGCCAAACCAGGAAACCTATTAAGCCAATCCTGTGGTTGCAGTGAGCTTCCGCATGCGTAGTAGAAGTATAAATTGTGGATTGGGAGAAAAATATTTGTAAACCTTTTCTTGGGGCAAAGTCACCAAACTTTTTAAGCATTTTTTACCAAATTTGACTGGTGATTCTATACATGCAGTTTTTATGTCCCGGTGACCATTGAAAGTGCAGTTATGGCTCTCTCCCCATTCATTTAGATAGGGGCCTGGTCTTAGCCTGAAATAACTGCCTGCGGGCATTACCAAGATGGCTGCTGAGTGGCCAGTCTCTTCTGTAATGTCTCTCGAATAATGCAATGACAATGGATATAGTAAAAATAATTATAAATATTTGAAAATACAAATTAAATATTAAACTTAAATTAAAATTAAACAATTCATGTTCAATGTTTGTATAGCTGTTGTCATAAGTAGAATGTGTGTAAGACGTGATGTAAGCCTGCACTATGTGTTGTGTAACTCACTGGTTAGAGTAAAACAGAGCTCTGTGATTATTCCATCAGCGTACATCTACCTCATTTAGGTAACTAATTAGAATCTGTCTTTAGTGGAATGGCTCACAATCGCACTTGATTCAAGTGGGATCCTATTTCCATGGAACAATGCCCTGTATAGGACTTATAGTCTACTGTTTGAGAATTGTGCTACATCCAAATGATCATACTAACGCAATCAGTTGTTAATATACCCACATTTTCACATCTTTACAATTTCCAGTAAAAGCCTAAAATCAGTCCCAGTAATATCAACGGAATGAGTTCTGCATGGCAGCTCCACACTTAATTGGCTATGCTTGAGAACTTCTATCTACAAGACATTCTATAGCTATCGCATTATGTGTGAAATGTGAAATATGAGCAACACAACATTTCCCTATTACACTGTCATTAAGAAGACTTTTCCACGGTACAGCATGCTACTATCTGATAAGCTGGCTAGAGCAATGTCCTAATTTCTCTAATTGGCTGCCGGTAAAATAACAATCAAGAGAAATGGTCCGTGATACACGCTCGCCAAGCCCAGTGAGCATCATGGGCCGAGTTCCTCCGAGACTTTATTAGGGATACAATATAAGCTGTTACTGTGCGACTTGGCTTCCTATATAAAGAATGGCTTCTAATCAACTAATGGCTGGTTTGTAGGGGACTGGGCTGGCAAAGGATTACACAATCTGGTGTGATTACGTCTCCGCTCTCTGTCAAGGTAATGAACGCACTTTATCAGCCCCAGGAACTATTCCAGATAGCTGTGGTGTGTGTGTCCACAAAAGGTACAGTGGGTGTGTTAGTAGGTTTGACAGAATTTATGCACGTGTGTGTGTGTCTGTTGGTTTGCAGGGTATTTATTTTTCTTAATTAATCTGACATACTGTGTGTCAGATTAATGCAGTGGGTCCTGGAGCAAGTGGAAATCAACGTGTCACACCAGTGAAGTTGTCTTTCTGTCACTGAGGTCAATCCGTCCGAGCAGTGCCCTATACCGTACTTGGTACATATGTCTGTGTGATGAGGCAAGAAGAGCCAATATGTTATAGTGTAGTGTCGACAATGGGCCATGTAGCTTTAGTGTCCAGTTGCTTTGAACTCTATCTGTCCACCTCATAAGCTGTTATGACAGGCTATAGCTCATACTCAGGTCAGCTGTCTGTGGACTGGGATGGATGATACATCAGTGTAGCGCAAGGGTGACACTCAAGATAAAGATAAAATGTAGAACTAATTTTGTACGATTTCCAAGCTTTAGGCCTTGTGCGTTTCTGTTTATTGGGTGTGTGGTCTTGTACCACCATCCGTATAGGGACCTGGTTAGGTTCATATAATGGTGATTTAGGCTGTGTTGCTGTTTTTGCTGTGCAAGCTACTGTGTGTGTGTGTGTGTGGTTCCCCCCCCACATCCTGTGGGGAGTTGCCCTGCTTTTGTCCCGCTGGCAGAGGCCCTCCTCTGGGGAGCGGTCCAAACCTTGCTGATGGATGGAGTTAAAAAAAAACAAAAAAACAAGGCCCAGTACCTCTCAGTAGCGCATGCACACACCTGCATGCATTCACACAGCAAGTCTCAAGCCTGCTCCTGTCTTTCGTTTCTTTCCCACTATTGGTTTCACCATTCATCAACATCTAACCTAACAACATCTAAAAAAAATGTACTCACTTGATCTTGGTCTCAACACAAGACAATGTAATATGTAATATGATTACATAGATTAATCAAGGAGAATAATCTTTATGAAAAAAATCATTAGTTGAAGCCCTACATTGTTTGCACTTAATTTACTTTCATTTTGAGGAATTTGAAGGAATGAATGTGGAAACTATATATTTCTAGATGTCTTTAGTTGGAAATGAATAGATCTTGGTAGTGGACATAGGGCCCTAGTTACCCGGTCAATGCAGAAGCGAAGGCGCACGGTGCAAGTCCATGGCACAAGTCCACGGCACAAGTCGATCTAAGGTATGGCCCATACTTTTTTGCTAATTCCCTTTAACAGCGGTGCGCTCTCTATCTCGATGAACTGCCAATCGTAATCGACGGCGAAAGTCCAGACTGGCCAAAAAGCTTCTTCTGGGAGGAAACTGTCAAAACTGATGTCCTTGTTCGGGAAGTGCACATTCGCCAAGAGTGCAAATATGGCACATCTAATAAACCACCATTAATGTGCATATATTTTGTTTTGTCATTAAAAAGCTTAAGGACAGTAGTCATTAGTTAAATTATTCATGAAATAGATCACATAACACAATCGTGGCATTGACTACTAACGCACTTTCGCCTAGGGATAGCGAAAACACTAGCGCAATATTTGGTGGAGACACTAGCACAATATTTGGCTTTATTTGACACCAAACTAGCTCCACGCCACCTGATTTTTACTGACACACCCTCTATTGCGCCCATTTCGCCCCAAGTAAAGTCACGGCGTATTTGCAAATATTCTACAGCATATGACTTCTTCCAATGAGAACCACTGACTAGGGCATCCATTCCATCCATCCATCCATTCCAAGTGATAAACTGGTGTAATGAAAGGTATACAACTGCTTTCTACAGAGGTGTTGGAGACAGATGGAGACAAGAGAGGGCAAAACAGTGAGGGCATGATGTACTGTTGGATGTACAGTAGAAAGCTCTTCAGAAGAGATGTCAGATCCTTGGATCTTTTGATGATTCTTTTAGAGGAGAGAACAAACATGTGTTTGTGTGTGTAGGCCCACTGTATGTTTGTGTGGCTACACTTTGTGCTAAAACAAACAACAAACAATCACACAAGTAAAACAAAGTAACATGGATTTATGACTGAATGGAACTGAAATTGCTTCCATGCAACGGATACACTATGGCCGTTTAGTTGGCTAACGCTAACCAGCTAGCTAAATGCTTCAAACAATAGTTCCACCTACAGTAGTTGCAACTAGTTATGCTTTATCAGCCTGTAGTAAACCCTAGCAGCCACCATACTGTTCTGTGGTAGGAAAGGCTGAAACCTAATTCAAATCTATAACTACACATCTATTGACGCCTAGTGGTGGGGCTCCATGCAGACCACAGCATGGAGCACGTGTCAATAGAGGGACACTTGCACCTCTCCTGGCTCACTCTCTGCACACACACACACACACACACACACACACACACACACACACACACACACACACACACACAGTCTATTGCCATGGTGAGGAGATATGATCTGTAGAGGAATATTGAAAAGGTCAGCCTGCTCTCCTGTGAGAGACTGGCACTGCGTTATGGGTAAACAGTATGTCTGAAACCTGTTAGATACAGCACTGGGTAGCACTTTCTCCCCCCCCCCTCTCTCTCTCTCACCCTTCCACTCTATGTATCTATGTATGTCTGGATGACTGGAATTGGCACCTTGGTGTACAATATTGTGTGTGGTACCTGTTAAATGTCACACACTGGGTGGATACAGCTATGGGTATCATTTTACATGAATAGCCACTTGTAAAGGTAGACTCTAGGTAATCCTTTATTCTGTATTGCCTTACAAGGGCCTTGCGGTTGATTTAACAGCTTTAGAAAATATTTGTCCCATGAGAAATATACATATACAGAACATACATAACATTACTTAATGATGTCTCATTCAATTTGCATGTATGATTGGTATGAGTAATCCTTCTGCATGTTCATTTATATTACAGTAATTTATATTTTTTATACCTTTCGTGCTTTCAAAACAGAAAGTCAGTGATGGAAACGTTTTCCTTATTCTAGGTAGCACGTTGATCCTGCACCTACTTACTTAATTCTCTATATACATATGAATAGATGCGAGAGAGAGAGGCAGGATCTTATACTTTGGCTCTCTATTCACCTGAGGCTTTCAGCTTTTCCAAGAAATCAGTAATTTTAGTCCAGATGTATATAGGAATACCGTTGTGTAACACCATTTGCCATCATTTCATTTAAAATTTGTACTTCACATCTCAAAATCTCTGATGGCTAAAAATGCTTTTAAATCACGCTTTTCTATAACTGTGCCTGGGGCTCCAATTTTCATTTTGGAACACTTGCAAAATACTTCAGTTTTTTATTTATGCAGCTGCAGAAAGTAAAAAATAAATCAGCACGACTTTGATATATCAGTGTATCAACAACAACCAAAAACTCTCCAATGCTATACTTCTGAGACCACTAAAATATTTTAATTATGCAATAATACTGCAATGACATTAAAAACTCCATAATTCGGTTGCTTTAAGAATGCCTGCCATTCTCCTTCAGAGAGAGCTGGCCTTCTCTGAGACCTCGAGGGGAAATTACACAACTCCTTTGTTCTGACTTGATTAAATACATTTCTTCCAGCAGTGCCCCATGCGTGCCTCTTTGCTATGCGTTCAGTGTCTCCGACACAGGCCCTCAGACACAAGTGTGACTGACGGTATACACACTCTTGTGCACAGCGAAAACACATACACAGACACACACACACACACACACACGCACACACACTGCACTGACAGAAGAGCTGTACAGTTAAAGTAAAACTCAAGGCTTAACTTGACCAGCGATCCAGTTTGCTGAACTTTCCCCACTACCAACACTTCTGCTGAGATTAAATAAAGCCGAGCTCCTCTCTCTCTCTGTCTGTCCTTTGCACCAGCCGTTCCACTTTCCACTCGTTCCGCCTCTCTCCCTTTCTGACCTTCAACCTCCTCCTTTCCATTCTGCCTTTATCTGCATTCAGGATTATTAACCAACCGTGGTTCTCACCCTTTTGAGTGAGTAAATGCAAAGGTATTTTAATTACAGCGTGTGCTTATGCATATGCTTGCATGCGAGGGGAACCATACACAGATTACCAATTATCTCTATGACTGATCACGTCCGTGCCGAATAATCTGCCCACAGCATAAAGGAGGCAGGAAATAACACCAGCAGCAATATACGCTTGGCTACTTCTGGAGAATGATGATTGTGCTACCGGATCATCCAGGAGAGACTAGACTGAATGGAGATTGAGCAATGAATTCCTGAAATAATTGTTTTAGCATGGTTTCCACTATTGTGGAGTGGACTTTGTAGGTGGAACCCATATTTGAAATTATAATAAATTATTTACACGGTTCTAAATTTTTGTATGATATGTATATAACGTTGCATTTTATTCATCGGACACTGTCTTGAATTCAAACCTGCACTATTGTATCTGATTTTTAGATGAGTGTGGTTCAACTGCATTGTGGTTTTATGCTGACACTATCAACCCCGGCCAAACAGACAAGCAGAGCCTTTTCTTCCTCCACCTCCTCCCTTTCTCAGCCCTGCAGTTCCTCCCTAATAAAGACCTCCGTCTGAGCCGGTTTAGGAAACGGTGAGAGTCTGTGGGCTCAGAGAAAGCACAGGGAGGATTTCTTGCTCTCTTGCTGTCAAGCCAATGGGGTTATGTAGGGTTATAGTGGAATTAGGGAGGGGAAGGAGACGACTTAACAATGGCTACTCCCAATAGTTCTCACCATTATATAATATGGGAAGTAGAAAAGAAGGAATGGAGGAAGGAAAGAAAAAAGGAAAGCAAGGAAGGATGGTAGGAAAGTAGAATAGATGAGAACAGACAAGTAGGTAATCAAAGGGGCAGAAAATGAAATGGAAAAACAAAATGTAGCAATTTTCTGATGATTACATTGTCTAGTGTTATGGGGGTCAACATGGGTGCCAGGACTCCTGGGGGCCTCAGTTTGTCAGTTTAGACACGATAGCGCATGCTTTATGGCCGGCATGTCTCGCAGCTCCAAGCATAACACAGCCAAGACAAGCTAACCTCTTTGGTTTCCCTGACAGGCCAGTCATGTGGAAAAGTTGTGTTCACTACAGCCTGTCACTGCCGAGCTACAGGGCTGACTAGTAATCTCCGGGCTTGGCCTTTCCATGACCTGTTGGCCCTTACCGAGACCCCAAAAAGCATTGTTTGAGCTAGTGTTGCTGTGCTCTTATCTTTCTCCCATTTATCTCATCTCTCTACTCCAGATACAACTTTACCTTTGTGCTGCAGTGACAAAAGAAAAAAGCCTGTTTGTCTCCACTGCTCCATATTCTGATCAGTTAGCTTATTACACAGCCAGCATTGAGGAAACATTATTACTGTTTAAGTACATTTCCCTGAGCTAACTGCTGCAGGCCCGGTTAATGTTTTGTAACTCTTGTGCTCACAGAAGATTTCTCTATTTAATAGGTCCAAGGTAACAATCTGTACAATGCACTGGGCCCCAGCGGCCTCTAAAGCTGTATGCTCCTCCAAAAAAGATGCAGGAGAGTGACGTGGGTGAATTCCGCGGTGGGTTAACAGAGCATGGGAAGCTATAGGGGTGTTCAGGGGCCAACAGCTCTCCTGATGCACTGACAAAACTCCTCCTGAGTTCCTCAGCTTGCTCTCTGTTCAGATCAGTTCCCTGGTTCCCCATTACACCTGCTGCCTGGTGTGTGTGTGTGTGTGCGTGCGTGTGCGTGTGAAAGGCACATCAATTTATTTGGTCTGACGCTTAAAATTTCCCTTTGGATTCACACACTGAATTTACATTACAGCAAATGTTCACCATGATCAGCAGACATTTGTTTCCTGTGTTCTACATCGAGCTCGACTGCAAGGCAGCAAAAAAAATGAATGAGGAGAGGAACTGAAGAAATATATATATTGTATACTGTACACGGTAGCGCTCACAGAAACAGTGTGTATTTTCATTATAATAATGTAATTTGCTCTATATTCCAAGTGTGAGCATAAAATGAACCAACCAGTTGGTTACACAAACCTATAGTACTTGACAGAAACAATTCCACTGATCAGGTTGAAATAGGTTGCTGCTGACATATACTGTAGGCATCAAATTTAAACCAATATTTGGTTATGGTCTTGGCACTGAACATGCACCAGTTCAGGTGAGGCAGCTTCTTTCTTTTTTTTGTAAAGAAATCTTCCCTTCAACCACATTTCTGTTTATCCTACTGATGATAAAATGCCCAAAATAAGGCCCAGCGCAGTGTTTATGATTACAGTAGTCGAAGAAAGTTGCTTGGGAAGTTATCGCTTGTATCGCTCTGTACAGTGTGTTTCATATTTGGGTTAAGAAGCAAGTTTTTGTTTTGCATATCAAAGAGTAGGTCTGACGTTCAGGCTTTAGTAAAATATTCACCTGTGATGGATGGAATGTGAGTCAGTCTTTCTCTGTTCTCCCGCATTGTTTTGTTTATTCCCTCTATCTCCCTCTCTGTTTTTTTCCATCATACCCTCTTTTCTCCTGCCCCCCACTTCTTTGTTAAACAGAATAATTTATCAAATGTTTTCAGAAGAAACACACATCCCCGCTCCCTTTTGGGGCACCTGTGAGTATGCTAATGGAGTTGCGCCACGGCATGTCGGAGCGGGGCTCTGCTATTGGCGCGGGAGGAACAGCGCAGAGAGGGGATGACAGGCGTAACTTTCCCTGCTTCAGATTGTCACACAGGGGAGATGTGTTTGACAAACTGAGCAGATGCTGTTATCTCACACTCAGACACACTCACGCACACTCCTATAGACCTACGCTCAAATACACAGAGACAGACACATAGAGACAAGCGCACACACACTTGGTTAAAGTGTGACGTGCCAATAAGTGGTGGATGGTGTGGAAAAAGGGATGCAGGCTGAACTAAGCCATGGTTGCTTAGTCTGCAGGTCTGCCATTGTGTACGCTTCATTCCCTCTACAAACAAACACTCACCCAGTGGTTAACCCTGCAGCCACACAGGCATCACTTTAAAGGCCTTTTGTTCAAACAGTGAGGTCAGTGTGTATAGGTGAAGGGGCTGAACGTATTAATTAACCATGAGGACATTTCACTGAGGTATTGTTTGCTAAGGGGAAGAATGGACACAGCCAGTATTTACCCAAATGGTAAGATACTGAATGTGATGCTGGAATAACCTTGCAGTGCGACCAGAGGGGAGATACTTGGCCGGCCATTGAGACTAGCCAGTGTCCCTGCAGCTGTTAACCTTTCTAAAAATTATATAAGAATAATGTGAATGTTTTTATTTTCACTTCACAATGACAAAATAATTGATCATATTAGCAATGATAAAAGCTAGCCTTCTTTTGGAACAGAAACATGAATATGAATGTTGGCCCCTGATTGTTAGCATAACTGGTAAAGGTTGGATTTGGGTATTATTTTATCCAAAGTGGCTTACAGGAGCTGGTAGGGGTCACACAAGGCTCAAGGATGCTTGCAGGTAAGCCAGGCATGCCAAGGATGAAACCCACAACCTTTCGGCGGGGGGTTGACCACCCTAACCCCTAGCCTATCCCACCCCCTATCATCACAAGCAAAAGACAATAATACGCCATTTAAATACCCATATTCTACAATTACAATTAGGTCATTTAGCAGACGCTTTTATCCAAAGCGACTTACAATTACATGGTGCTATTATATGGAGAAGGTAGGGGTTAGGCATCTTGCTCAAGGATGCTTACAGGTAGGCCAAATTCGGGGCTTGAACCCACAACCTTCCGGCTGGGAGTCCAACACCCAGACCACTAGACTATCCTAAACTATTATGGACTACTACTATTAACCTTCCATGCTGTTTACGGTATGAATCCTGCTGTGACGTATACCTGAGAGAAAACGTGGGGTGATATTTGCAAGAGAGGGAGTGAGGGAGGAACAAGGAAGGGGGAGAGAAATGAAGAGAAAGTATGAAAGACAGCAAGGGGAGGGTTGCATATTGATTTAGAGCGTGTTAACTAATGAGGAACCAGTAAACACACGTAAACAGCTTGTTGTTCAAATTGCCCACACACTTTAGCTGTGTACGTCTACCCTCGTGCCCACCCCCCACAGCCTGAACAAGCGTGCACAAACGTGCACACGCAGATGAGTGCACACACAATGAGTAGTATGAATTATTAAGTGCTAGTGGGAAGATGAATAAACTCCGCAATCTGCTGGGGTAATTGATCCACAAGAAGAGTGTGTTAGCCTTCTCCGCCCCGTCCTGGGTTCTTCCCCTCTTCCTCCTCGTCCTTCTCACGTTCCCAGGGCAGCCGTGCGTCCCATGTATGTATATGGCATGTATATTTGTGTGTGTGTGTGTGTGTGTGTGTGTGTGTGTGTTTGTGTGTGTGTGTGTGTGTGTGTAAACAGGTGGCAGCTAACGAGACTGCCCCAGGTAAAGGCATTGACAGGCGTTCTGCAAACAAGGAGCGGAGGTCATGGTAACAGTGCTCCTGCCCACAAACACCATGCTAAACAGGCTCTATTCTACCACCCCCCCACACACACACACCCCCCACCCCCTCACTGGCTCCTCATTTACTTCCCCTCTTTGTTGTTTTGGTTGTTGTACTCTTTGTCTTTCTGAATGTCTCCCTCGTTTCCTTTGCCTGTCTGTCTGCCTGCCTGTGTCTTTCTGTCTGTCTTCATGTCCTGTCTGCATGTGTCTTTATGTCTGTCTGCCTGTCTGTGTCTTTCTGTCTGTCTTCCTGTCTGCCTGTCTGTGTGTCTTTTTGTCTGTCTTCCTGTCTGCCTGTCTGTGTGTCCTTTTGTCTGTCTTCCTGTCTGCCTGTCTGTGTGTCTTTTTGTCTGTCTTCCTGTCTGCCTATCTGTGTGTCGGCCTATATCATCAGTCAGTCTATATGTCTGTCTTCCTGTCTGTGTGTATTTATGTGTGTGTGTGTGTGTGTGTGTGTGTGTGTCTCAGCCTTCCACCATAATGAAACACTAATGGTCTGCCATTCGTTTCCGCTCTTTGCTTAGCGAGGTGATGCAGGAGGCGGTAATGGTGTGTGTTTGTGTGCGTGTGCGTGTGTGTGTGTGTGTGTGCATATCACAGTAAGGGAGACAGTGGTATGACAGTGGTCCCTATGTGCACTGTTCCATTTAATATCAGCCTGCTGGCCTGGCGCCCTATAGCTCCAACTAATGCCTCAGTAGCAGACTATTTACTGATGGATGGGAGTCTGCGTGTGTGTGTGTGTGTGTGTGTGTGTGTGTGTCAGTGTGAAAGTATAGAGCAAGCTGGGCGGGGGGGCTGATCCGCAGGGAGAGGAGATAGATGATATAATGCATGTTTTGAATATTATTACTATGCAAAATCTGGATGGAATATTGGAAGGCATTCAAGTACTGATGGGACTCGGTAATGGTGCTGGTATTTGGGAGTGGACTCACACGCGCACACACACACACACACGCACACACCCACATTACCCACAGCGTCTATGGGAAGCTGACAAGCGTAAATTAGTTGGATTAATGATGTTGCAAGCAGTGAGAGGAAATACAGGTGGTTCATTTCCGTCAAACTATGCTTCTGCTTTCTCATCTGATGCTTTGCCTCCATTTACTTTACTGCCCTGTGTTGGGATTGTGTGTGTGTGAGTGTGTGTGTGTGTGTGTGTGTGTGTGTGTGTAACCCATCACACTGCTTTTGATTATCACTGATGGGCAGTATAATGAGGTGCCATAAAATCAGATTAATACGATGCAAGGGTATAGAGCTGAGCCAGATGCTTTGCCTCCCCTTTACCCCCCCCCTCTCTCTCTCTCTCTCTCTCTCTCTCTCTGTCTCTCCCCCTCCACTATTTTTTCAATTGTCAGCAAGCTCAATATTTTCTAATTTAAAGTCTTTATATTTAATCCTGTCCACTGTGTGTGTGTGTGTGTTGGTCTCGGGTCTACATCTGTGTCTCCATCAACGCCTATGAAGGTAAACACGTCTCCATCTCTGCTGCCTGATGATCAATATTTCCTCTTACTCGTTCTGAGAGCACATTCAGTCATATGACCTTCTCTCCCTGTTTGTGGAAGTGAGATAATGGGCCGCCGACCGAGGCCGGTTGCTCCCAGTGAGCCTGTCTGAGGAAATGTTATGAATTCAGAAATGGAGATTAAATAAATGTACTTCAATGTATATCAATGTTTGGGTATTTCCCGCAACTTATAGGACTTGTACAATCAGTTGCCTTGTTCACCTACAGTATGTGAGAGAAGTGAGGAAAATTTATATCGTAGTTCTTCCTGAGGCAGCTGGATACTTTCATGGACAAGGGCCTGTGTTGTGGTACACGGTTGTTGTGAGAATCAAACCTGCAATCTTCTCATCACAAGTTTAACAGTCTTTTAGCGAAACAGTAAAACCGTGGCGTTGTTGGTCTTGGGGAAAGGGATTATGTAACTGCAGCCTCCCTGCTCACTCTATCCATATTGATTCATTCTCCACAGGGTAAAGGAAAAGTCTGGAGGCCCACTCTTCAAGAGCCCGCTGAAACCTTGGTATGCTATGCTAAGCTATTCTCGCATAAGAGTTAGGCTGAAGGTCAGACTTTGCATGGCGAGATGTTCCCTTAGGACCCGATGATCTGAATATTTCTCCTGTTTAGCAGCAGAGCATGCATTATGTTCCATGGAGCTTCTACTCATTAACACAAAGGAAAAACATTAGTATTTAAATGGGACCATGAGAGGGGCATGTTCCAATCATGAGGTTTCTCTCTGACCTGCTCATCTGTCCGTGCATCAAGTGTTAAGATTCAGAGGAATGGGTCCAAAAGTTCCCAGAGCGTTTGGGGTGTTCTCTTTGCACTCGTAAATGCTCTCTCATTCAGTCTTTATCCAGTCCCCTTCAGTATTCTGCTGTGATGTATAGTGGGGACTAAATGAAGCAAAAGGTCAAATGCTTTTGTCAAGTAAATCTACATCTGGATTTATGGTCTGGCAGGGAGGGGGTGTGCTTGAGTCTGCCTGCTGCACACACTGCTACTATGTCTAATTAACGACACAATCTAGCACCCGGATTTCATAATCGCACACACACTCTGTGTCTCTTCGCCCTGTCCCCCTCTCTCTCTCTCTCTCTCTCTCTCTCTCTCTCTCTCTCTCTCTCTCTCTCTCTCTCTCCCACACACACACAACACTGTCTAATTAATGCAGGACCCTGCTGGCAACCTAGAGCCGACCTGAAAAGAACTTCTCTCTTTCTCTCTCTCCCTCTCTCTCCTTCATCCAACTTGGTTTTAATATGGGTCAGGAGAAAGTGTGGCTTCCTAGAAACCCATGCAAAGCCTCCATAGCTCCTGCAAGACAGGTATTACCAGTCTCCTCATTTGTGAGGACATTGGCTTTCTTTAAAAGATGTTCTCCTAACAGCTTGTGTCCACGCACGCCCCTGTGTGTGTGTTTGTGTGTATACTCCAGTAAATCACTGGCAGCACTGTACCACAACCAGCCAGCCCCATTCTGCAATATTAAACTAGTCATTCCTGCCCTGTCCAATTTTTTTATTGCATTCGCAATGAGGTGCATTTATATGCCAGTGTGCAATGTGCACATACAGTATCGCCTTGCCTTCCAGTACAATACTGTTGACTTTGAGGTGCATTTCATATGGCTTTTAATGCATGTGTATGTAGACATGCACATACATTTGTGTGTGTATGAGTGTGATAGCAGGTTATTTCAAGCTCCCGTGTTCCTGCCCTCATCTCTCTGATTATATGCTCCCCACCCCCCGTCCTTCACAGTAATGAAAACGGCCCAGATTATGAAAATAACCCCCTCCTGTCACCAAGTCACACACAAGCAGAGAGCGAAGGGGAGAGCCTTGATTTCCTCCCTGCCGCCGCCGCTTCCTGCGCAGACCGCGCTCTCTGCCCCGGGCGTCTGTTTAAAGATAGAGATGGAGATGGCAAACACACGGAATTAGATGAGGACGATTAGCCGCAGCATCTCCTCAGTGTTATTGAAGAATCCCTTGACAGACAACTTTTCACTCACTTAAGGTTGGAGCACGGGAGGGAGCAAAGCATGCTGGGAGGAACGGGGACTTATGTACTCACTAGAACATATGTGAAAAAGACTACGGTGCATGTCACATGTACTGTAGTCTTCTTCACATATGTTTCAGGGTAACACATATAGGCTTTCATATAAAATATTTCTATTCGCAGGCAACCAGATGCATGTAAAAGCCTTTATTTAGCCTATGGTAATTCTTTAGGTGTAAGTAGGTATTTTAATATGAATTTGGGCTGTTAATTGGCTGTTTATGGACAAAAAAGGAAACCATGTGTGGAGAAGTGTGTCATGGCTTCATGAATCTGTGCATGTGATTGTTGAGTGCAGGTGCAGACCAAAATACATTTTTGTTGATGCAAAGATGACATCAAAATGAATGCAAGAAACATTTTTATTTGTTTAATCAATGGTTATTTCGTACAATTTATAATATATTTAAAAGCTTTCCAAAATACTCCCAAACAGCTGCCTTCATTTGAACTTAAAATAGATTACAAAATTTAAATGAATAAATAGTAAAATAAAATTAACTCATCCTTTACAATCTTGGAATCGGAGAGTTAGCGTAACAGTGTTGCAACAGCATTGTAACAGTTGTAACATCGACAGTGCAGTTTTACCTACACAGTTTTCCGTAAGAGTCTATTTCTGAATCTATGGACCAATGAGGTGCACTGTCCTCCACCAACATGCATGACAAGGGCATGCAGAATGAGCTGTAGGCCTAGTTCTTGGACAAGACATGTGCCGATGAGGTCTTCTACCGAGACGATATCAACATTCAACCTATTGGTTCTTCCTCAGAATCTGTGGAATATAAGGATGTGATTCATTTATATTGAAATTATGTGAATATTTTTATATGAAAACATGAAAAATACTGACCTTCACAGTCTTGAATAGACATTCAGTATCCTCTCTGAGGAAAAATATAGGGTGAATTTGGGTAATCTGGGGCATTGGGTGATGTGGGACACCTAAACTGTGTTTATTGAATCTTTATGAGTGTTTATTTCCTGTTCTAACAAAATTTAGTTAACGTGACTTTTACTCTAGGTTTAGCATCGATGTCATGTGACTGAAATCCTATTACTTCATGGGGGTGATGTCACAGAAAGGGACAGGGCAAATGTCAGTCAGAAGCCCCCCTGGGAATTGCATGACATGGTCAGTGACATAGGATTCTGACAAGATTATTGTTTAGGATATACATTTGTCATAAATATGTTCCCTACAGTAATATGTTTCCTAACCCTAACATCAAATTATGTGTGTGATCTATTCAAGCAACAAAATATGCATCAAAGTGTTGAAAATGTGTTTTATTTTTTATTTTATTTTTAGTTGTCCCACTTTATCAAATATGATTGAGAATGTGGGACAGCATGCTTAGGGTAATCTGGCACAGTCATTTAAATTCTTTAAATCAGGGACTTGCTGAAGTGGTCAAATCATATAATTTTATATAATCCTGTTTTGCTGGAGTATAAAATTAAATAAACTAGCTAGCTATCCTGTTATCTGGTAGACCTACTTAGCTAAATGTAGCGATGTGGTTTTATGCCGGTAGACAATGTTCTGTACACACAAATTGGTGATATTGAGCTTGGCATGCATAACGTAAGGTGATTTATGTTTTTGATTTCTAGTCTAATACAAGTGTTCAATACAAGTAATACAAGTTATCAAATTAAGGCCGATTTTTTTTTTGGCACAAAGAACACTGATAGGTGTGGCATGTCTCCTCTGGGTATAGGGTTAGGGTTTCTTTCTTTTGGTGTGGTTAGAAAACAGGGATTATAGAAATGTATAATATGTAGAGCTAATGTGTTAGACAGATATCGGACACAGAAGTCAAAATTGCAAAAAATGTGTGTGTGTGTGTGTGTGTGTGTGTGTGTGTGTGTGTGTGTGTGTGTGTATATATATATATATATATATATATA